>JASDQU010188833.1:0-12799 GCA_032191745.1 Picea mariana | reverse complement strand
AGAAATGAAGGAGTATAAAGGAATGAACAATAACTAGAATGAACAACTAATGAAATAATATCACACAACAAAAATAATCTATTTGGGAAGCATATACCAGAGAGAGGGGGCCCTGCCTCTCTTGGAATATGATTCCAAGAAGGGCTACAACAAAGAACTCTTGATCTACAACAACAAGCTCTTTATTCCAACATCAAAATGATTACAATGATATTTGTCTTCAATATGGAACTCTATGCTCTACCCTCTCCTTCAACTCTCTTCTATATAACTCTCTAACTCAACTATCCAATCTGAATAATATCCTCTTATATTTATACATATAGCTTCTCCATCACAAAAGAAAAAGTAGTTAACAACAAAATGAGATCAGATACTAAACAAGTGGATATGCAACTAACAAAGCCTAAATCCTAAACATGTGGATATTTCACCACCAAATATTGGATTTGATCTAAGATAGTTTGAATAAGATAACAACATCATATTCCATGAGATCTATGTGCCCAAATTCGTGGATATGGGTCGCCACTTGGTCAAACCACTTAACTACACAATTGCAGGCTAGTTAGATTAGTTTTGGAAATCTCAACCATACACCCATTATTTTGTACGTTTTGTAGATTTCATTCATGTGTCACCTAAATGATCATATTCTTCACAAAACCCATATTTTATATTGTCGATATTCCTCTTCATATGTTCACAAATGACGTGGAAATTTTGACTACCAAAACTACTAATTAGCTACAAATTTTCCAACAATTGCAGAATTGCCAACAACTATTGAATTTCACAAGTAAGTTAGAAAATCACAATATCTACCCTAAGAAATCATCAAAACATGGGAAATCAACCATTTTAGTGTAAGTATGCCACATGAAGCTCATATAGGGTAGAAATGGTTAAATGTGAAAATATAAGTGATGAATGAAATGAGGATGAAGGGGCAAGGTAAATGAAAAATGACTAAATGGCATGGTAAAATGTATTATTTATGAGGTCCAACAATTTGATAGGTACCGGTCTTGGTCCTCCATCACCTCATTTTCTCATTCCATTTGTATTTTACTATCCTACAATCATTTTTTCGTCAAGGTTAACTCTTCATTATTGCTTTGAGACTCCACTTCTCACCCTTAGTAATCCTAACTTGTGGAATCCCCCCATTGTGCTAGAGGAAATCCAACCTACATTGAGAGGAAGAGATGATGTGGTGACAATGGGAAACCTTCCTGAGTTCCTCGGGAAACACTTTTTGTTTTGGGACTTTACCACTTTGAGTGCAGGTTCATGAGGTAACACTCTACATTTTATCCACGTAGCCTCATGTTTAGCTTGAGGGATGTTGAAAATGGTGTAAGCTTCAACTTTGACCACAATTGAATTTATGTAATAATTATTATTAGGTTTTTCTAAGGCCGACCTAATCAATTATGGTTATTTGTGTGGGCCCAAGCTTCACTTTCTTCATTATGTGCCATAAAAGTTGATATGCAAAAATTTTCTTTCTTTGTTTCTTCAACAACTATATTGGCACCTTTATGTTCCATATTTCACAATTTTGCATAACAATATTTTTCAAGATGATCACATTTTCGACAATAATAACACTGTGGTCCTTGTCTTTCTCGAGATCCATCTCTTCCTCTTCCTCTTTCACGATATCCTTCTTTACTTCTTCCTTTGAACCGACTTGGATTTCTTCATCTTCCTCTTGAGGTGGATGCATTTCCTTGATAATTTTGTGACCATTGTGGATGCCTATTTTGGTTTTGATTTTGATATTGACCTCTACTTCTTTCTCTTCTTCCATTCCTTGTGGGAAAAGTATGTCTTGTTTCCTCTATTGGATTACTTTCTTCAACAGTTAGAAAAAACCCACTCAAATCATCAATTCTCATTGTGTTCAAATCTTTGGAGACCATAATACTGGTGGTGACCATTTGAAACTTGGGAATAACACTTCTTAAAATTTTCTCAATTGGTCTTCTTTATGGAATATCTTGTCCTAATGACCTCGTATGATTAAGAAGATCTTGCATTTTTGTGATGTAATCATGAATGGATTCATTACTTTTCATATTTGCATTTTCAAATTTTACCTTAATGTTTGCAATTTAGCTACAACCACACCTTCATATGTGTTCTTTAAAATATTCCATGCTTGCTTGGATGATTCTACAACACTAATTTTCAGAAATATAGATTCTTCAAGTGCACTCTCTATGAGAGAAAGAGGTTCATTATGTTTTTTCATAAGTTCCTTTAGAGATTTCTTGTCATCATCACTCAATGCTTTGAATTCATTAGTAAAAGACACATCATATCCATGAATTACAAATTCTCATAAATCTTCTCCAATAAAAATAATTTATGTCAAGAAGTTTAAGCAACACAATATTGCTTGTTTCCATCTAAGAAGAAGATAGATATAAAAAATATGGAAAATCAACACAATGCGTCCCACTTCACCCAAGATGAAAACAACTATCTCAAATAAAGACTCAACCACCACCCAATAAATCTTTTATTAATTAGAAAATACAAAGAAGAAGCACACTACTTTCACAATTACAATAAGATATCTCAGGATCTCTCTTAATGAAAGGTGAAAGGTATTATAACCCTTTACCCCCTTCTCTCAAACATATAAAATATTCGTTACAAGATAGTCACATTCTCTCTTGATGAGAGACAAAAGGTATTATCACTGTTGTGTGAGAAAATATATAAAATGCATGAACTTTTATATAGTTGTGAGAAAAAGTAATTTAGCCATTTTTACACGTGCTTACTCTTTCTTACACTTTTCTTCTAACATACATAATTCAATATTTTCAAAACAAAAAAAAAATGTACCAACATTCAAACTATGTGCATATCCTTCACGTGCATTGCATGGAATATATGAACGCACCTTTGTTCATGCAACTTTACCAATGGGTGCACCTTTACTAATCACATCTAGTTGTTCACGCACGCTAAACACATTTATCCATGCATCTAGCCACTCTATGATGAGCTCATCATCTCCACAACTCTTGGTCCACACAATCCCATGCTTCCACTACACTTGCACCAGTTAGCAGTCCACGCAACTATCCACGCAGTAACCAGTCGCCTTTCTCCTACACACTTCTCCACGTAGCTTCACACTTCATACTTCTCTGGACCATGCATCTTTACCTATGTGCATCTCTAGAAAACTTTGTGATTCTATATCTAGTGCACTTATGGGTAAGATATAGTGCACTTCCCTAGTGTTTTCTTCTTCTTTATCTCTAGTACATTTGTTAGGGTTTTATGTTGTGTTTTCCTAGTGTTATTTTCTCTTTTATTTATTATAGGATGTAGGGTTTTCTCATTGTTTCCATTCTTTCCTCTTTGCTCCGGGGAATCTCAACATTATAATATTCAATCTTATTAGTACTATCATACTCATTATAGATGATTCTAACATCTCTTACATTTTTACATTCTAGGTTATACATAAGGTTAGAAATATGTTTTCCTTGGATATGTAATTTTCGAAAATAGTTTTTTAAGAACTAAGATAGATTTGATGTGAAATTCTCATATAAATTCTTAATATTGTCATTTTTCATAATGTAACTAAACAAGTCTTTTAAATCATTGAGAAAATGGGAAGATTTATATTATGAAAGAGAACTCAATAACCTGTGTTATGCATAGTGGTTTCCTCAAGGGCCATATTTATATTCAAGGTCACCATAATGGAGAAGTGATCAAGTCTATCATGTTATTCTCATTTATCACAATATTATCAATTTTATTTAGCAAATGAATAGAGGATATGACGCAACCAATGCCACTTCTACCCTTCCTTTGAGTGATTTTCTTAAGGTGAGAGATAAGCTAGTGGTTCAATCCATTAGAATTGATCTAGTCATGAGAAGAGGATATCCTAAGAAGTTCAATTCCATATGAATTTGTTTCAATATATTCATAGATTTTGTTGTATTTAAGGGTTAAACTAGAATCCTCTTCTATCCATAAAAGGTTGATATTAGAATTATGAGTTATAATACTAGATTTAGACCAACCAGGGCTAGTATTAAAATATCTAAGAAGTATACTATCCTCTTTGGATCCAAGCATAGCAACATCATTCTTGAATTTAATAAAAGGGTGATCAATTGCAAGATTAAGGTTTTTGTAGAAGGTAGAGTTGAAAGGGGAAAAATAACATAGAGCAAGGAGAATTGTATCATCGTAATTGGAGATGATGTTAAGCTAGATGTATTTGTTCTAAGGATCACTCTTATCCACTTTGATCTTTGAGCTAAGCTCCATTTTGCTATAGTATCAAATACCACTTATCCCCTTATGTACTTGTTATAATAGGATTTGCACTTATGCAAATCCCTCCACAAGATCCCAAATCTTGTGTAACTATGGAAGAATCTACCAGTTTAACCTAAGTAGAGACTTCCCTTGTTTTAGTGATGTAAGAGGTCCACCAAAATGGAGGCTTCCCTGTTGACTTCAAGGGTTCAAATAACAAGATTAGTCAAGCCTACAACCACTATCTTGGTCACCTGTTAGTTAGGTCTAGGTCTGGGAAATGAATAAAAGGTAATCGGGTAATTGTTGTACCTGTACGATAAAATAAACAATTTGCAGCGTAATAAAGACAATTACCAAGTTATAGAGTGCAATAATGACCCTTTAGACACTAGATAATCCATAAATGATGTGGCTATTGCAAATTACAATAGTAAAATAGTTTTATAACAACAATTAATACTTTGCAACAACAACACATAGAAGTACTAAAAAATGTAGCAGTTCACCATGAAAAGTAAGAATTCAACAACATAAATTATCCAATTTCTAGAAGTACTTTCTAAGTAGTTGAAGTCACTTGTAAATGAGTGTATGCAACAAATTAAAGTAGTTTTCAGTGGTTGTAGGAAACTTGTATAACAACGACAATAAATATTGACAGTTTGCTAGAGTTAGGGTTAGAAATGTTAATAATATGTTTTGGAGAGAGAGAATGTTGATTTTAATAGCTACTTTAACCACAAGAACACCTCTAGACTAGTGACATTTCCCTTTGGGGCTCATGGAGTCATAAATGCATCATCTTGAATATTGAACTAGATGAAACAAGGGAGATTAGGTCTAAACCCTAAGGTGCAAACACACTTGGGCCTTAGGTTTTATACTCTTAAAAAAGAAGGAACATAGGGTGCAAACACTCTTGGGCCCTATGTGTCATTTTTCCTTTCTCTTGATTCCACTTAGGTCAAGGATCAAAGGGTAGGGTTAAAACCCTAAAGTGCAAGCACTTTTAGGCCTTAGGTTTTTAACCCTAGCAAAGAATGGTTCACAAAATTGGACAATAAAGTCTTTGTCAAGGAGATAAACACCTATGTATCCCTCTTAGGGTTTCAACAAGATAAGAATACTTGCAACAAGATAACAATTTATCCTTTAGCACTAGCAAAAAATATAAAATTGCAGAAAATTACTTCTTCCAAGTAGCAAGAGCATCAAAACCCTAATTAAAGAAAATAACCATCCAAGAGAGAAAAAAATCCACAAAGATCCCTCCATAAGACTAGCGCATGAGTAAAAGGGCATAAGAGAGAGGAAATATATATATATATTTTTAGAGAGGTTCTCCTCTACCAAGTTGTGAGGAATGTGATTATGAAAATAAATCCTAGTGCCAGTCTCATTATATGAGGTAAACCCTAGTGATTTTTCCACAAGACAAAGTGAAATGACAAATAATCCATAATTTAAGTGGGGATGACCCCTCAAATAGTCTCTACAAATGATAAAAATGCAAATAAACCATCATAAATTCTACACGTGTGGTGACTTCAAGCCTCCCAAGGATAGAGTAGGGCCTCTCAAGGCCATGTGCCATCTTCTCAAGGTGAAATGATGGAAAAGAGTGCATCTCATCATCCATGGTCATGATCAATCATTGATGGTAGCCTAAGTGACATCAAATCCCATCATCATAAAACCCTAGAAGGTGACATCATCATCCAATGGAGGCCAATGTCAAGGGATTAGGGAAATGTGTCCAAGGAGGAGGAGGCTACATCTCATCTCTACATGGTATCTATATGCCTGTTGTTGCAACGTACTCAATCCAATGAGTACTAAGTCTTGGTGTACAGTACCTAGCATGTGGGATTTCAGCCCATCAGTGTGCCATCGTGACCAAATATTCCAAAACCAATCCCATTTGTCCATCGTCTAAGGTCCTGAAGATGTGAGAGCTCATGTCAAAAGGTGCCAAGTTATTGGGTGACTCACTGCTCTACATCACATGTTCCAAAGTCATGCAATAAGGGCACAACATCCTAGGTGAAATCCTAAGACATCTCTCAAAGAACCATGTTAGGGACATCCAAATAAAAACAAAATATAATACAAGGTAAACCAATGTTCATAAGAGATATCAGTCCTAGAGTTATGCAAAGTAAGTTGTTACTTAAGATATTAGTCATGTGAACATTTCACCCTAGTATCATCTTCAAGCATTACATCAACTTGGGACTTTATGTGATTTGGAAAGTTTGAATATTGGAGGGACTTCATCCAACCCTATTAGGTGTGCCAACCAATATAGTGAAACAAAACACCTAGGTAAAGGAATAGGTCTCGAGGGAAACAATGAAATAAAGAAACCCTTCAATAGTAAATGTGATTGTGGTATGAATTTAGGCTTACTCCATGGCTTATGGTGTCATTAAATAAATTTCTATGAGCACCTATGTAGAGGGAGAGCTTTCTACTTAAGATACCCTTTCATCGATACTTTTTTCATTCCAAAACCCTTAATTTCCTTTTCATACCCATTCATTATTATGAAAGTCCCCTTTACAGGTTTCAAGCTTTTATTCTTTCATTTTCTTACTGGGCTAAAGTCTTGTTATAAGTGTGCACTTAGTGCATCAATACAAGGGGTGATTACCATTAGAGGGGGTAAATCTCAATCTGGCCTATGGATTTTATAGATTTCCTTTATCATTTTTTACATAACATATATAATAGATGCATCAACCTTTTGGAATTCAACCCCTTCTTCTCATGAGAGAATGGAAAATGAACCATTACAAAAGTTTGGTACACTGTGAAAGGATCTAGGATGGAAAGTGTTAAGTATGGTGGGGAATAAAACATTACCCTTGTGACGCCCCCACAGTAATACCCCTTTTCCATGGGTAGTGACAACACGGGTTTAGGGCATATAAGCTACCCACCAAGGTGAAACATGACAAGAAACATAAATTCTCAAGCCTGGTCCATTATCCAACTTCAACCAATTATCCTCATTCACATTCCCATTAAATTAATGACAACACTTTGCATGAAAGAGGGAATAACATACCTCATGGTGACGTTGGCTTACCATGTCCCATACACTGAGTTGTCTGGATGTGATGATATTGGATGATCTATAGTTGTAAGAGGAAATATGAGGGGGGATGTTGGGCTACTATTCTTGGACATGCTGATCATCATCATGGTCAGGATCATTGTCTCCATTGCAAGACATGAGACATGATCTCCTCTAGTTACCCCTAGGCATGGGGGGGGGGGTAACAATATCTGTATTTTGTTCTAAATTGAGAAAAACATAATATGTCCAAATCAAGGATTAAAGATTCCTTATGTTCCCATATTGTTTCAACAAGTAAAAAATATTTTTTTTCATCTATTTCTAATAGTCTAGTGAACTACCAAGCTTATGCTTTCTCCATTAACAAAGCGAGAACATTTTATACCTTGATGCATTATTATATGGTTAGTTCTATTGCACAAATTGGTTGTTTATACTTTTCAACATTTCATACATTTTTCTATGGTTGGAAATGCATTAGATATTCCAATACTAAAATATATAAAAGTACATTAAGAATAATGCATCATTAATCTAAAGTGAGATCACATAGGTGCCCCCTTTAAACATAATTGAGGAAAAACATGTAGGAAGGAAAACATGTTTTCCTTGGCTTCGACCTCAAGAGAATTGACACGTTTCCTTAAAATGTTCATCCTTATTGAGATCTACAAATACAACTTTGATCTGAAACTTCTAGTTCTCACAAATGGACCAAATTAGTGGCCTCGTGAAAGGTTTTTGACACTATGTTTTCTCTACCAAGGGAATCCCTTTTGGTATTATTTCCTTCCTATCAGATCATCCTTTTATTATTTAAAAGTTCCCAACCACTATCCAATGAAGAGGGAAAAAAAACAATAATGTATATCCATTCCCCAAAAAACTCATGAAATCATGTAGTTCTGCAACATGCTTCATGGAAAACCACACAAGATCCATCTGTGAAGCGATAATTATGTAGTCAATCCTCAACCACTAGTTTGTTTTGAAGAAACAACAATCCAAGTATGCATGCCTAAAAATATGAGTGGGACTTCCAAATACCTTGAAAATGAAAATTAAGATGGGAAACTTGTAATGTGGTTGAATCTTACAATAAATATCCTTAGTTCTATAATCCATAATACCATTGCAAATTTGTCCAAATATTTACACGAGCCTTCATGTTTAACTTAAAAACAAGTCTTCCCTAATTAATTGACAACTTGTAGTGATTATGGGTCCATTCATAACTCAAAGTTTGATTGAGCGTTCTTCAAGAAGGGAAAACTATGGGATTCTCTATTTCACAAGTCTCTCCATGTGTGAAAACCTTTCCTCGCCATTCCTCGCCAAAAAAGAAAGGAATTATATCAACTCTCCTCCTCTTTGAAAAAAAAGTCCAAATTGAAGATAAACATAGAGCCCATAGTCTAGAATTGTCTCCAATGTCACAATTCCACTCTCTTAGTACCATTTTCCAAGCCCAACACATTCTTGATAGAATCCCTAAACCGAGAATTTAAAAACCTCATCAACACCATGTTATAGATGTGATAGGGTCTGCTATGCCATTTACATGTATAACCATTTAAATGTGATTATGAATGAGAAACTATGATGGTGTATTCTTTCTCTAGGAAACCCATTTAGTGGCCAACAATATGCACTATGTGTGTATATTAGTCAACCAGGCTCTCCATCTTCCTTGGAAAAAGTGCAAATGTCTTAGGGAACTATTGGAAGTCCCCCACTTTCAACCTTTTTCTCCCCCCCCAAGAAAACACTAAAGAAGTAGATACAATAATTTGTAGTGTGTTGTAGAAGGAAATACACATGAAGAGTGAAACACATGACTTCCAACCAAAATTTTGTTAATACAGTGATCCAATATATAAGGGAAATGAATTATTGAAGTTTTCCTTCAATTTTATGAAAAATCCAATCACACAATGTCTTTAAGGACACATCAATTTTAACAGGGATATCTAAATTGATTATGCACCATGGTTGTATTATTTTCCATTATACACTAGGCCAAGTAGGAATAGCTTATCACCTTATGAAAAGAACCTTTGTTGTGTCCTCACTTTCTAGTGATCTAGTAGTTTGAACAAAAATATTCATACAATGTATGGTTCCTCCAATTGAGCGATAAAAATGATTCAAAGTAAGGACCCAAATCATAATCCAAAATCACATTTTTTATTATTCCTTGGCAAGAAGAATGATACCTTAGATTTCATTGTGCACTCAAGCAACATCAAGAAGGTATCCCAACGTATCTTCTTCAATAACAAATACGAAAGGAGCCAAAAGATATCATTTCCCAACAAAGCATGAAAGAAATATGGCATTCGATCATTGAACATTAACATAGACCCTAATTGAGGCATTTGAGAAGATCACACATATTACTCTAGTAAAATAGCCCCCAAATCTTAGCCAAGAAATTATGTCTAGGATGTAATCCCACTTTGTCATGTGCCTCATCTAGTCTTTTGTTAATGTTCAAGACTTTCACATCATGTAATTATAAGATTATCTAGTATAATAAACCTTTCTTGGTAAAGTAAATTTCTTATGGTAGTTGTATCTTGATTCAATCAACTAGAGATTTTGTTGGACAATTTGTTTTCATTGATGCCAACCCTTGGAGAAGTATGGAATCCCTAGAGATGTGGTTGAGATTATGGTGAGTTATTTTTCATTGATGTCAACAAGAGTGGTTGATGTCATAAGAAGTGATGGGTGCATTTCGTGAAGTCTACATGAAGCCCCAGAGGTGTGGTCATGAGACCCAAAGTTGTTTGAGGAATAAGGACACAAAGGACAGTGAAAATGAAGGTATCAAACTCATAGATGTATAGTCCTTGTCATGCCAATTCGGGTGATAGGTGGTAGGCCACGTGGTTTCTCACGGTTGAGGAGTTATGGCCTTGTGAAGTTGTAAGCCCCGAATAATGGTCAAGAAGCCCCAAATTTGGTTAGAAGTCATTATTGAAAGGGTAAAGTGGTTGTGACAAGAAACTACTAGAATCCCTAAGATTAAGGAAAGAGGTTACTATAAAAGAGTATAAAACACCTCAAGGAGTCTCTCATAAGTAAACACATTTACATTGAACATCTATCTTGTGAGAATGTTGTGGTATAATATTTTGGTCTATTGGTGAATCTAACATCGAGTCCAAGGTAGCGGAGAAAGTGTGAAGAAAGAGAGAATGTTTTGGAGAAGTAGAGTGATAGGGTTTTTATGTAACCCTAATTTGGCATACCCTCGTGGGTCATCTTGAGAGTGTCATGGTAGGAACCCCCTGCGGGTTGCCTAAGGGATGTCACACGAGGCCCCACATGACAGGGAGTATTAGTCATGTGAGGCTAAGGAAAATCTGGTACAAATGTTGTTATAAGGTTGCTAAAGTCTGTGACAGTGTTGCAGGTCAGTATTATAGTACAAAAGGTCAACTACAAGTTACAGGTATGCTTATGTAATTGTATATTATGCTTGGTGATGGTATGGTACATGGTTGAGAGGCATGTCTTGTTGATGCATGCTACATCTTGGTGATATTTATATGGCACATTAATTAGTAGTACATCTTGGATGTATTGGTATATGGTTTGGTTACATGGTGATGATGCTATGGTACATGCTTGAGGATTATTCTTGGTATACTCTTGAAGCATTGGCACATGGTGTATGGTTGTCATTTATATTGATACATTGTTGAGAAACATGCTTGGTATATGAAAACACATGTATGAGATACATCTCTTGGTGATGTTGGTACTTGGTCGAGGTACACCATTGATAGTACTTCCTTGATATATCCTATGGTATATGGTGTATGGCATGATTGAGTGATATGGTGTATGGTTGAGATACATTGTTGGTACATGGTATGGTGCAGGGGTTGATGTACATGGTTGATACATGGTATGGTACATGACTGGTACTTGGTATTGTGTTGATGTGCATGGTTGATGGTTGAGGCATATGGTATAGTTGTGGTGCATGGTTTATGCACAATTTGGTATAGTTTTGGTGCATGGTTTATGCACAATTTAGTACAGGTGTTCATGCATGGTTGATGCATGGTTTGGTACAGTTGTGGTGCATGGTTGATGCACGGTTTGGTACAGGTGTTTGGTGTTAGAAAAACAGGACCGCAGAGCAATAAAATAAAACAAATGCAGAAACAAAACACATAAGACACACAATACAAGAGAGACACAGATTTACATGGTTCACCCTGTGTGGGCTACGTCCACCAAAGAAATTTCCAGGCCCTTCCTTTATTATTATCCAGCAAATGAAGGGATACAACCTACAACAAAACCCACTATAACTTCCTCTTCTTTCTCTCACAGTCTCCTCTCTCAGAATACAATATTCACCATCATCCATAGCCGTAATACATTTCCCTCATAAAAGAGGGTTGCCTTCTACGACAAAAAACCCTAACATAATCTATACCGTTAGATCTGCGACCTTATAATGAATGGTCCAGATTTACAATGAAATTACAATATACTTTTACAAGGAAATTTTTGCTTCGGGGGCTTCGTCCCCGAACCCCCATCAGGGGACACTACCCCTGAACCCCCGCTGGGGGCCCGCTTCCCCCCAGACCCCCCAGCTAGGGGGATAGCCCCCCCGGACCCCGTAGAGGGGGTACCCCCCCTCTGCACTCCCCCATGTGGAAGAGTGTACATACTTCTGGGGTGTAAATACTTCATGGGGTATAAACACGACTGAAAGCAAGGACCTATGAATCAGGAAGATAATCAGGCTCCATAACCAACAATCTCCCACTTGGAGACTGATCTCAACAACTCCACCGCTGCTGTATATGCTGGACTCTAAACCTTCTTGGACCTGGCAAATTTCTCATTTTCATCTTCATTCTTGAAGACCAACTGAAACTGAGCAGGAACTCAGTTTCTCCCTGGTTACTCCCTTTGTTAACATGTCTACAGGATTCTGGCTAGTGTATATCTTTTCTAGCTTCAATTGTCCATCTTCCAAGGCAGATTGTATGAAGTGGTACCTCAACTATATATGCTTATTCTTCGAATGGAAGACTGAGTTCTTTGCAAGGTCAATGGCACTCTGACTGTCACAGTACAACCGACTGTTCTCCTGCTTCTTTCCCAATTCCTCCATAAACCTTTGTAACCAAATCATTTCTTTACTAGCCTCTGTAGCAGCAACATACTCTGCCTCTGTTGTTGAAAGTGCAACAACCTTTTGCAGTTTCGAAATCCAACTTACTGCTGTTCCACCTATAGTAAAAACGTACCCTGTGGTGCTCCTCCTACTGTCTTTATCACTTGCCATATCTGAATCAACATATCCCTGTAGAAAAGTGTCTGAACCTCCAAAACATAATTCATGTGTAGTAGTACCTCTCAAATACCTGA
>JASDQU010188832.1:8040-20364 GCA_032191745.1 Picea mariana | reverse complement strand
TTTCATATATTTCAAATAAAACTGTTTTTTTTTATCTCCTTTTATATTTATGTCCTCGTACATTTCTATTTTTCACTAGTGTATATGACAAATGCATTTAAATTTCCAGGGACTTGTAACTTATTTAGTATATTTCAAACTAAACTGTTTTTTTATCTCCTTTCATATTTGTGCCGTCATAAATTTTTATCTCACACTATGCACAAATTGTATTATGTTCTATGCTTTCAAAAAATAAATGGGGACCTAGAGGCCACGTGTCGTTTATTGCATCGATACCACCTGTTCTTGATGCTGCTTGCCACATCTCCGTTGCAGTTTCCATATGCCTCTGCTACTTTTTCTTATCCCAATTCAATCCGGCAGGGACTACACTGCCACACAACCTTGTTTAATAAAGTAATATTTGTAGGACCTTGCATGTTTAACCTTCTCGGTGTCATTTTTCTCCAGGGGGAAAGTGCATTATGTTAAACCTGCCCTATAAGGCATTTTATCCTTGGTATCTATGCGTTGTCATCATTGGTGATTTCAGGGTAGCCTCTCGATAGAGATAACTCATAATCACACTCACTATGAAGTGAAAAAGTAACATAAGCTTACCTAAGATGAATATGTTTTGGAAATGTAGTTAGAAAAGTCTAATTAAAAAGTAAGTGTTGTGTAATACAACATATGCACATAACGTTGTTTATATCAAAACATACATGTATGATAATTTTGAAAATTAAGTATATTAGTTAATGGTATTTATCTATAAGATTGAGAAAAGCTAAAACCCAAGGAGTTTATGGGCTAAGGTATGATGTTATTTGGAAGGATATAATTTTAATAGAGGTAGATTTAACAATAATTTTTGTGGAATACTGATTTATTTGTGTAGTTTTAACAATAATGTTTATGCGTTACTTTAGATCTGGTTCAAAGTAATGTGTATTACTTGTCAAAAACTAGTTTCTTGTATAATAAAGTAGTTCTCTAGATATAGCCAATCGCTTCAACTTATGTTAATGAAAATAATCTTAAGGTTTTGTTAATGCAAAGAATCTTAAGGTTTTGCTTACTTTTCAGATGGAGGAACGTGAGGGATGCACTAGTAAACTAAATCGGTTGGAGGCTACCTTTCCTCATCTTAGTATGCAGAATTTTCTCGAACAAAACAATGAGAAGGAAGGAAGTTGACCAACATCCAAAACAAACTGATGTAGTTCTTCAAACAACTCTTCAACTGGGGTAAGTATAGCCACTATTTATTTTACTTTAGGATTAAATTAATATTTGTACCCTCTATCTCATGGTTCATGGGTTTTAAGTAGCGTTTAACCTCATGACATTAAGTTTAAAATATTTTATTGGATACATCTCACTGAATGAGTACGGGTGAAAATAAAAGAGCCCATATCTAGCTACCTTTCTTGTACTAAAACTATGAAACCTCATATTGATTAATTGATCAACCCGTTTAAAAAACTCATAGAAATTGAAACTATAACTAAATATGAACTAAACCCCCTTATATTCTAAATATTATGCTCATAACGCCACATCACATGAGAAGATGATGTGTGACGCTGTAAAATTGTGGTTTGAAATGGATAATTTTCCTTGTCAAGATTGATCAACTCGCTTTCAATGGATGGATTTAAAATAAAAATTGGAATGAAGTAGAGATATAAAAGACAAATAATAATAATAGGAAGGGTGTTTCTTAGGGACAACTCAATTGGCAAGTGCCATGAAAATGAAGTTCCATGAGGTTTCGAGTTCAATTCTTCCCGACTTACCTAGAGGTTATAATGATAGCAATTGGATAACAAACAAAAAAACCAAGTTTTGACTGACGCCCTCCCTCATTTCACAACGAGACTCTCAGATTTAAAGCAACTCCCTCATTTCACAACGACACTCTCAGATTTAAAGCAAATTAAGTTCGTTCCAAACTCGTCAAGCTCTATAAATTGAACATACAATAAGGATACTTAATATTTTTATGTGTCCCATTAATATTTTTTTTTAATTTTATATTTTAAAATCATTTTTTAATATCTAACAAATAAAAAAAATTTAACATACAATAGGGACACTTAAGTTTCATCCAGAATTATCAACCAATCAAAATGTGAAGTTGTCAAATTACAAAATTCAAAAAATTATTTAATATTTTCAAAATAAAAAGAATAATTTAATCAAATTACAAAATTCAAAAAATTATTTAATATTTTCAAAATAAAAAAAATAATGCATGTTTTTCTCAAAACTTTAGGATATGTTTTGCAAAAGGAGTGAAATAATTACGAGTCAAAGCAGGTTGACTCTTAAACGAAATCTATAGTCCTTGGCATGGCAGGGACTAATTAAACCTCAAATTCTTAAAACCCAAGATTAAAACATCCGTTAAAAGATAAAAAATAAAGGATAATCCAAGTAAGTCCAAGCATGTAAAACTTTGGGTTAAAACTTGTATATTAATAAACCTTCGCTTTGATTTCTGTATTGGAACCAATGCAAAATGGAAAACCAATTTGTATAATCCCTCATGGACTAATAAGGAAGCATGTCTAATATTATGAGAATGCAGTATGAAAAAAATTAATGCATGTTTGTATGATCATGTTGTATTTATTTGGGAATTAACTTTATTTTGTTCCATGGTGGAATAGTCAAATTCGTTGCATAGAAGAAAGAGGATAAATCCTAGCTAAATTTTCAAATTTTTACTAGGCGCATATTTTATTTTAAACTAACAAAATCATTTTTAATCAAACATTAATATTTCAATTTAAAGGGATTTGTGTCTTTCTCGACGCAATTTTTTATTATTATATTCTAAAGTTTTTTTTGTTTATCTGGTTTATGGTAATTTTTTATTAAAAGCATGAATTTAGTACAACCATTGAAATAACTAATTGTAATTCTTGTTTTTTTGGTTTATAATGTTTTTGTTTTTCTATAATGGTTGGTTTTTGTCTTTGAAGTAAAAAAATTAAGATATAATGGAGTTGTATAAATTTTATTTCTGGAAAATTTTTAGGTATTTTTTTCCATTCCAAGGATGGTATTTAGTGTAAATTAAATGTAAATCAAGTGATATAGACTTAGTCCATCTAACCTTGTGGATTTACACAGCCCGATTACCAACGAATAAAAGTGACACTCATCAATTGAGCTAACTCTTAGGTATTGATTTATAAAAGTTTATTTGAGAAAAAAAACATCAATTTTTTATAATAAACCTAATTAAGAAGGTCAATAATGAGTACTATACATACTCTGGTATACATATTTTACTTTTCTCTGTTCTATTTATACATACTCTGGTATACATACTCTATTTTCCTTGATTTGAACTTGTGACCTTTTAAAAGGAAATACATATTTTTAACCATTAAAATTACTTGGATTATAAAGAAAAGAAATAATTTGAAATTTTTCATTAACATACTTAGAAGTGTAGTTTAGCGTTTAAAATATGAAGAGAGATTTATTTAGAATATGTAAAACTTATTTTTATATATAAACAAGTTTTACATATTCTAAATAAATTTCTCTTGATTTTATGATAGTTTTGTTTCGAAGCTAAATATATATATATTTTAAATAATTATAAAAAATTCCAAATTTTTATAAGTGAATTAAAAAAATCTATCACAAAAAGTATTGATTTTGTAAATGAAAAAGATATTATTCTATAATAAATAATAAATACTGTTTTTAATGAAATATTGTAATAAATAAAAATAAATACAAAAAACTCAGTATTTGATTTTTGATTTTGTAAATGAAAAAAATAATATTTTATAATAAATACTATTTTTATTTTTAAAGAAATATTGTAAATTTTGTAAATAAAAAAGATAATATCCTATAATAAATATTAAAAATAAATAAAAATAAAACAAAAAAACCTAATATTTGGATAATGTATTTAACTTTATAGGTTATCCTTTCAAGATATATCTTTAAGTGGGGATGTGGATAAGTGGTTCATCCTCAACGTCATTTTGAACGTGGATCATTGTATACATGTTGTGAGTATGTGAAAAGGGTGGATTGTGTAAATATGCATGTGGATATTTAATTTTTCCTTAATGTGAAACCAAGGGTATTATTGTAGTTTAGATGATGTAAATATGTAGAAAATTATATGTGATTATATATAAACTTTTAGTAGTGTTTAAGGTCAAGCTCTCATAAAAGTTTAAATATCCTAACAATGTAATTGTAAATACCAGAATTGTGTGTTTCTCTTTTCCTAAGTAATATCTAAGATAATGATGCATGCATGTTCCTAGTGAAACTAAATAATACAACTAACAGGAACATGATGATGAAGGTTACAAAATGACACGATAAGAACATATTAGAGGCAATGTGAGAGGGACATAAGTTATTCCCTAGTAATTAAAACATTGTCCCTCATCCAACCATCACAATATTTTTTCCAAGGCATGAAAAATAAACTTTGGGGTTGAACTTTGAATTACAGAGCAAGAAATTAACCTCCCCATGCAAGCATACCCAAAAAAGATAATTCTCCCTGTATAGCATAATTTTTCCGTTATGCAAATTTTTCTCCCAATGAATGTTGTTCCCTTCCATCTCATGGATATCTCATGTTACTACTAATGTGATTTCTATAGACCATAATTCTTATGTTGAGAGTATAGGAACCTGAGACTAGAGATTTTATAGACAAAACCTATGTAGGGAAACTACATGCTTCTCCTCAACTGGGAAAGGGAAGGTTCCACAAGGTACATATCTATCTACTATATTATTTTTCTAACATTTGAGGATAGGTGGCATTTAAGAGAAGATGCAAGATAAGTTAGAGGGTTCTTACAATGTTTTGTTCCAATGAGTAAGTTGGTGAGATATGGGCCTTTTACCAATGAGAAGGTTGGAAAATGAAGACTTGAATATAAAGCATGCTAGCAAGTCCTCAGTTGATTGCCCTAGATTTTTCGTTATGTGTGCTTGAGCTATTGCACTCTCTTGCACCAATTAAGTTGGTAGATATATTCTAAGATGTTTGTTATTGATAATTAAATAATTATTATGAGAGACAACCCATTTCCCGTGTCATTCTATAGAAACAACCTTGACTTAGGGGTGATAATTGTGTAGGATTGCTTATGGATTTGAGAAAATTATTACCCAAGAGTCATTTTGTGCACTGCAATAATTTTGCAACATAAATATTAATTCTCAATGTTTAATGTGATGTTTTCTATGTCAGTTTTATCATAACATCAAATAATTTTGAAGTTATACAATATGTTTGTAAATACCCTTAATAATGTGTTTGTGCATACTTTTGCGATTATAAATGGACATATAGATTGTGAATTATGTGTTGCACTTTGATAAAGACATTGCATAGCTAGTAGATGATTATTGTTTCATTTAGGAGTCTTGTTTACTTATATGAGTTTATTTGTTGTTATACTTGTTATCCCCATTTTGTGGATAACTAAGGAGATTATGTCTCGAGGCCCTCAGGTTGCAGATATGGAGTGTCGAAAGACTACATGACCAACAATACCCTTTCCACATATGGAAAACCCACTCACCACCACAAATGGTCACAAATTTGAAGATGCCATCCACCACACCAGCTAGCTTCCGGAAGGTAGTGGGCCTTGATCCATGAGGTACAAGTCAGTATTATGGTGAGCATCATTTCAATATTTAAGCCAATTGAGTATGTTGTATCTTAGATTGCACTAGCTTTCATGATATATGCTTGGACATTATGCCTTTTTCCCTACTTCAACTTGATGGTTGACATTGTGCCCTAGTAAGTGGTTTTCCTTGGGGATGGGTTTGCTACTGGGAACTCCCTTAATGAGCCAACGTACTGTTCCCGACCATACTTACCACTTTCGATCATTATTCCCCTCAATTTCCTTATCTCTTGGGATTTTAGGGTGTATTGACCCAAAAAAGGGGTTGTCCCTCATTCTATGGGAAGAAGGGGATGAATGCCCAAAGGGGTAAAAGATAAAAGCCTTGTATAAACCTTCTAGATGCTTCACCTAGGGATCACCCAAGAAAGAAATCAAACACTTATATTTGAGTAAAGGGGACCCACAATATAATAAATAATGCTTAAAAGGTTAGTTCAAGGATATGAGGTCTCATCAAGAGATGACCTATCACGTCCATGAATGTCTAGTGGTATGACATTACCATCATCTAGTCACCAAACCAGACTAATGGCTTTGAGTTGCATGGCTGAGAGAAAGGGTATCTCATCACGAGTCAACCTTTTCATTTCCACTAGGTGTTTGTGGGTGACAATGTCGTCATCTGGTCACCACGCCAGGGCAGTGACCTTCAATATTTCATTATGGTATATAGAAAGAAAATACAAAGAAAGAAATATAAAAGGCAATTGATGGGCCTGGAAAAAGTGCATTGCGGACGAAGGTACCACACACCCTCTACAAAGGAACCCATGAATGAGACACTTCGACCCCTTGTATGGCATTTTCCCTATGCCCATTGAGTCTTGTTCCCAACCACTTCATCCACTTTACATGGCTTAGAGAGGGATCTCTTGGATACTATCCTTGACCTAGGGAAAGATATACCCAATAGGACACATCGTCAACCCTCCCATATTCGAGCTTGACAAGTCGCATAGTGTCTTTGAGCAATAAATTGTTTGATATAATGATCTTTTATGCACATGATTAGATGGATTATTTATTGAATGGATTCACTTATAATGATATTATGACTTGAGATCCTTGGAGGGCGTGCTCATTTATCTTTGCAGGACCTAGTTGGTGGACAATTTTGGGAGAACAAGCCTAGCTTGGGCTTTCATGGGGCTACAAACCCACAGGTTGGATGCCAAAGGATCGCATGCCAGGTGAGAAAGATCAAACTTGGAAGGCATTGATGATGACTTGGATGACATAGCCCAACCCTCACTTTCCAAACGATTTGCCCAAGAGGGGAAAAACGTCCCCTTTTTTATCTTGACATCATTTTGGGAGGCTAGGGCATGGTGGTGAGATGGTATGCATTAGAACTTGGACGTTTTAAGGTTTTTGAGGCTTTGACCATGAAGGAAGACATTTGTATGGTTGAAACGTGGATTTGGGAATCTGTGCTACCTTCCTGCATCACCAACAATATTCTCCTAGTGCCAAAACGTCCTCTAAAGGGGTGGTGTCCATGTAAATTAGGGTTTTATTTGTGCAAAAGTAAAAATTTAAATGAATTGTTTAATATTACTTTGTTAAGGTGGCAAGATTAGGGTTGTTGACCCCTAATCTTGTGGTTTACCCCTTAATTTTTGGACAAGTCACCTTGGTGACATTTGTATAAATAAGAAATCATAAGATCTCATTTTAACGTAACTCTCCTTCATTGTGAGAAGTATTGGTCTAAAATTTTCACTACACTTGGCTCTATTTGTCTCTTGTGCACTTTTTTATGGATATCTTGATGAATGGTTGATGGAGGAGTGAGGCACTAGCCTTGGATGATGTTTTCTAGCTTTTATGGTGGATTATCTTGGCATCTCTCTTGATTTTGGTATGGTATTTTACTATTATGCTATCATTATTTTTCAAGTCAAGAATTATTGTGCTAGGAGATAGGTGGGAAGTATAAGGGCATACACCCCCACCATAGTCTTCATCATTTTATGCTTCATCTCATAGATTATTCAAGGGTTTTCTAAGAGAAGTATAAGGGCATACACCCTCTTAACTTAAACCCTAGGTAGAGAAAATTTCCTTTGGAAGTAAAAGGGCCTACACCTCTAAGGAGGTATCTTCTCTAGCCCTTTCTTCATTTGACTCCATTAATTCAATATTAAAGGCACTAGTCATATACTTTTTTCATTGGAGATATAAAATCATTGCCTTGGGAAACACAATTTTTTATCTTTTGAAAGATTTCTTGCTTGAAGTTGGTTTTCCTCATTGAGAGGAGTCTTCCCCTACTAGGGCGTCCCTCTCTCCCATTACTTTTATTTCTGTTACAAACCCTAACCTACATCCATTAGGGATGATTTAACCTAGATAAACTACTAGCCATAACTCCTAAACTAACCCTAGACTAGCTCCTAAAATTTGCTCACTTACTTTACTAACTAGGGCGCATCTTTTAGGCTAACTGTTGGCATATTTGGATGGTGTGATTTTCTGATATAAGTAACTGAAATCTACAAACATAAATATGAAATGTTCTGCAGAAAATACATGTTTACAACAACCATCTTCTCTTGCCTCTTAAGTGCCATTTTTTAGCCTATATTCATCTCTAATCTTGATGTTGATTTACTTAAATAGTTTAGATATTTGTATGCTGATTTAGATGATTTATTTTCTGATATAAACTGTCATCTACTGTTGCAAATTAGGGAGAACAATCTTAACTTGCTGATCCATACTAAGATATATCATTGCAAGTTGTATTTTCTTGTGTCTTGGGTAGGTACAATCATCTAGAGAAGTACTATACATGTGGGGAAACAATCACTTGAATTACAAGGCATATATTCCCATATTTCATTTCACTTAGAATTGACGTCTAGGGGATTCACTTCCATTTCTCTCCGTCTCCATCTCAATCCCCCTAGGGTCACCGGGATTGCCTCCCTTGAAGTGCGGGACCTACATCGAGGTGAAATTGGGTGTAGGATTCCCAAGTTGTATCACTTGATTTTTGGTTGTGTCGAGATTTTCCCAACCTACAACTTGCGCTATAAAATTTTGGTGTCGTTGTCGGGGAAGATTTTGAATCTTCTTCATACCCTAACAAAACTTTGGCAATCTATCTCAAAGCCTTTTTCTTAGCTTTCCTGGCGACTCCACCTAAGGTACGTCCACTTTCCATTTTCCTTGATGAGTTCATCTTGAAACTCTTTTGGTGAATCCACCTTCCCAGAATCCTTCTTTCCTAGAACCTTTTCCCCTTGGGAGGTTCAAGCCTTCTAAGGTTTACAAAAGAAGGCAACCTCTCAAGTCTCCCGTTGCTAAAACCCTTTTCCATAATACCCTTCCTCTTGATCCAATGGATCTCCCTTGGGAAAGGTACCTCTACAAACCCCTTAACATGGCCAATATCCAAGGTTACCCTAAAAAAATGCCAACATAAGTCAACAAGTGGTTGCCAAAGTTCCCAGGAAACAATGTGATAACTATCAAAGACCACATTTATTTCATGTACTGGGATATGTACAATACAGGTATTGATCATGAAGATGTGGCCATGAGACTTTTCGCTTCATCAATGACTGAAGAAGCCCTTGATTGGTTCAAAGGACTCCCTGATAATCATATCACAACCTATGATGATTTTTACACATTATTCAAGAGTATATGGTTGAGAAAAGTAGATGGTGGGACACTTGGGAATGAGTTCAATCAAATAAATAAAAAGGAGAATGAAACGGTGAGGGAATTCATTTCCAGATTTGACAGGTTGTACAATCAAATTCCAACAGAGTATCGTCCTACAACATCATCAGTTCGTATCCTTTACATGAATGCCTTTGAATGACAATTTTGATACATTCTTAAAGATAAAAATACCACATCATTGGAAGAGGCTAAATATTTCAGTATCGACATTGAAGAAAATCTCTTTGATTCAAAAATAGAACCTTTTCAGTACCCTTGTAATAAGACAAAATCAAGGACAAAGGTTTCCAAAAAATGTGTTCCTGATCCAATTGCTTTCTTGACTCAAAATATAGAACAAATGAATACTCAGTTTGTTCAGGTGCAAAATCAACTTATGAACCGTATGACTATAGTGGAAAGAAATCAATTTTCTCCCAATCCTCAGTTTTCCAGACAATAGAGAGATTCCATTGATTGGAAAACAAGACCTCAACAAGAGGCAAAGGCCTCAGATACTTTGAAACTTGTTGGGACAATTGATATAGAAGCTTGGTGTCTCCCATGACAAGAACCCCATAGGGAAGATGAGTGCCCCTGACAAGATGAATATTATCCTGACGATATAAACTTCATGATTTTCAATCTCAACGATGAATAGGTTACTTGAGATTATAACAATGAAGCCATATGAATAGGAGAAAGAGAGGGGAGACTTCGGGACTTAAGTAAATTTACAGATGATCAGAAGAAGGAACTGAGAAGGAGGGAAATCCTAACCTATAGAAGAAAAAATGCTTCAGCCCCTCCATCACATTCTGATACTCCTCTTCCATCAGTAGAAAAGGTGGCTCCACCACCTCCAGTGCTGGTATGTGAGTTTCTTCCTAAGAAAACTCCTACAAATGAAATTCAGTTGAATATAGACATTGCAAAAATGTTTGGAAAAATGAATATGACGGTCCCAGTGACAAAGATGTGCAAGATCCCTTCTGTAAAAAAGGGAAATTTTGAAAATATTATAGGTCCCAGATGAGAAGGAGGATCCTCCCATCATGTTAAACACTATGTATCTCGATTGGCCAAGGGACAAGAACCCTACTTTCTATATTTCATTAGGCATGAATGGCCTCCACTTGAACAATTGCATACTTGATTCAGGGGCCTCAACAAATGTCATATAATTGAAGGTAATGAAACAACTTGGTTTGAAGACAACCCAACCTTATGGAAATGTATGTGGCATTGATTCCAGAAAGGTCAAAGTCCTTGGGGTAAGTGAGGACATTGAGGTTTTCCTGATTGATTTTCCACATATCAGCATTCTCATGGACATAGAAGTGATCGTCATTCTAGATGCTTAGGGGATTCTTTTATCTAGGAGATGGTCTACTACTCTTGGGGGTTTCCTTAGCATGGATCTCACCCATGCGCACATTCCTATGGGAGATGGCACTTTTCAGATACTATAAAATTGAGAGAAAGATGATAGACACATGATGGATCCTGATGGTCCTGATTATGCCAACGAATGCAATTATGATGTACTCCCATAGACCATTGAGTATGATCCATTTGACCTACCTTTTATGCAAGTGGAATTCATAGACATGCTTCTCACATGGACATAACAATACAAAGGCAAAATTTCAAAATACCATGGCAAGGAGCCAGGGTATATCCAAATTCTGAAGAAGGAAGATGAGAAACATGAAGAAATTGTCAAAGATACAGTCCACACAGAGCCTCCATGCGATAAGAATACACCTTGCATCGATTTAACTGAAGGAAGTATTGTTATCATGTAGGAAAAAATAAAGGGAAATCCCATATATGACCAAGAAGACAACAATTCTTGGCTTGGCCCTTACATCATCATGAAGAAGTCTAACAAAGAAAGGTACTATCTAACAACATTAGACGGGAGAAAGATGCCACTACCAGTAGATGGGCCTCTTCTTGAACCTCACATCCAGTTCACATGACTTCTTTAGGGACCATGCCCCAGGTAAGTAGGTAATTCATTTTGATTCCCTGCATTTTCATATTGATTGCTCATATTAGTTTGGATGCATTTTATTTTCATTTTTCTCTACTTGCATATTGATTTCATTCTTAGTTTTGAATTTTTTTTGAAAAAATGTCAAAATTTTCTTTTTCTATCTTAGTTGGTTTTTATTATGATCATATGAGAACAAGGATGAGTAGGCCATCCTACACTTGGCAATTTGATGTTTTCTTGTAGGCACAATTCTACCATAAGATGATGCGGTTCTTATGCACTCTATGGCGAGCACATGTCCCCAAGTAGGAGCCAGATGTTATCCCCATTTTGTGGATAACTAAGGAGATTGTGTCTCGAGGCCCTTAGGTTGCAGATAGGGAGTTCCGAGAGACTGCATGACCAATAGTACCCTTTGCATAGATGGAGAACCCACTCACCACCAAAGATGGTCACATATTTGTAGATGACATCCACCACACCAACTAGATTCTGGAAGGAAGTGGGCCTTGCTCCATGAGGTACAAGTCAATATTATGGTGAGCATCATTTCAATATTTAATCCAGTTGGGTATGTTGTATCTTAGATTGCACTAGATTTCATGATATATGCTTGGAAATTATTCCTTTTTCATTGCTTCACCTTCATGGTTGACATTGTGCCCTAGTAAGTGGTTTTCCTTGGGGATGATTTTTCTATTGGGAACTCCCTTAACGAGCAAGTGTACTGTTCCCGACCATACTTACCACGTTCCATCATTATTCCCCTCCATTTTCTTATCTCTTGGGATTTTAGGGTGTATTGACCCATACAAGGGGTTGTCCCTCATTCTATGGGAAGAAGGGGATGAAGTCCCAGAGGGTTTGATGTTGGGTAAAAGATAAAATCCTTGTATAAAACTTCTAGATTATTTTCCTAGGGATCACCTAAGAAAGAAATGAAACACTTATCTTTGA
>JASDQU010188831.1:0-20364 GCA_032191745.1 Picea mariana | reverse complement strand
ATGTCCCTTACTGTACTTGCTGTCACAATTAAAGCATAAACCTTTTGCTTTTCTTTCCTCCAATTGTTGAGGTGTCAACCCATTAGGTTGATGTGTTTTAGAAGAAGGAGCATTGTTCTCTCTATAGATGTTAGGATTGGTCCTTCTAGTAGCCATAGCCATATTTTTACTTTCAACATTTCTTGCCACCTTAAATGCATTCTCCAAATATTTGGGTTCCCAAAAGCGAACCTCATGTTGAATGTTATCCTTTAAAGTTCCTATGAATACATCAATAAAGTGCTCATCTGGAACATCGGTTACCTTTATATTCAATCTTTGGAAGTTCTCAATGCGCTCGGTAACTGAACCCTTTTATCAATTGGCTAAAGAAGGTATTGCTCCTTGTATCCTCATAGTGTCCTATCATTTCTTCCATGCAAATTGTCCAAGTGACGAGTGATTTGCGAGAACAAAGCCATCAATACCATACAAATTGATTAGGTTCTAAATATAAATAAGCAATTCATACCTTTTGTGTATGTGGCACATTATGGAGATCAAAGAATTGCTCCATCTGAAGTATCCATGTGATTGAGTCCTTGCCATCAAACTTCCTCATATCAATCTTAGGAACATGGTTGGTATTCAAACCAAAGTTGGAGTTTCTCCATTATTGATTCATCTTCCTTGTGTCCTCATCATGAATTTCATGGGATGCATTTTCACTTTCAAGTGTCTTCTTTGTTACGAAAATTTTCAATACTTCCATGATCTCCCCTTTTAAGCCATCCATCTTAGTATCCAACATAGCTTCCATTGAATCCATATTATTTTGTAGTTCATTTATGTCCCTACACATTTCTTCACCTTCATTAAGAGTCCCAGTAGGATTTTCTGGAGGCCTATTTTGTGTAGAAGTTCCCTTTTTTGGTGGCATGTTGGCCAAGTATCACTTTTGAACCTTGATTTTAAGGTGGTTCTGCTAGACAATATTTCTTCTGTTATATCTCCCAAGTTTTGGCCCTTATGGGTATGAAACTTTCTTTTATGTAGTTCTCTGTTATTTATTCTCTACAATTCCATAGGTCTGATCGAAATTGCATGTGCCAAGTAGAATTTATGGTAGCTTCTCCACAACTTGCCAATTTTTGGTCTTTCCAGGATATCTCACTTGTATAGCTTTCCCCACACAAAATAATTGATATAAAATTCTGAAACTCACACCAGAAATACTAAAGATTGTCCACAATACAATGAAACTAGTCCTACTCAATTTGGATACTTTAGGAAGAAGTTATGATTATTTTACTTGGAACACCTTCATGAGACTAGTCAATAGGACTAGTCAGATGCCCTATCTTACACATGGTGTATCTACAAATTTCAGATGACCCAGAAGATAAAATTTTTACCATAGATACCTTACTAATTTATATAAATATCCTCTGGATTTTAGGGTCTGAAACATTACATAATTTTTTTTATAGCGAATATTCTGCAATGACTCATTTCAGGATGATTCCAGAACCCTATATTGTACAGGCCGTATCTCCAAAAGTATAAGGCCTCAGGAGATGAATTTTTAACCCAATGTACCTTGTTCCATATACTAAATATATTCCAATCCGTTCCTTCTAAAATGTTGTAGAAAACAAGTTATAGTGAAAATTCCAAGGTGTCTCAGATGTAGCAGCGAAACCCCAAGACCTTGAGCTCTGATACCATATGTTAGGAATCAAATATCAATATAGCATGGAAAAACCTCAGAAAAAGTACTCAACACCTTGAAAAAGAGATAATTTCAGATAATAAGCCTCTTTGAGGGGGAACCTCCTTTTACCCCTCTTAAATGTTCAAGTACAAGATGATTCAAAATGAAAATGTCTCCTTGCTATATATAGGAGACTAGGAGGTATAATTACAACTAATGGCCTAATGCCAACATAAATAAAATAAAATTACTAATATAATATGCCCCAATTAAGGGGTAATGAGCCAATATTAGGGCTTAACACACTGTATGCGATGCGATAGTAATGACCATAATGCACTGCAAAAAGTTTCATATTCAAAAATTTGGAAAAGTTTATGTGACAGTGCGTTGACATTCATTACATGCACCGATGTGTGTAGTGAACATACACACACCACTTTTTTTCTAATTTTTAAATAATTGTTTACGTGCATTAATATTTTAATTTGTTTTTTTTTAAGCAGTGCAGTGGATAAATGTAACACACCGGGGTGTATGTGTTGTAGTGTAGCGCCCCAATGTAGTACTTTTTTCCTACGCACCGCATAACATAGTAGAACATATTTTGTTCAGTGCATTAGCTTACAATGACGCACTGGGCATGTTGTTCCCAATATCTGTATGCGCACCGTTGATGATGCGTGACTATTTTTTGGGTGCACCATTAATGCAATTAACTTATTTTTTGAAGGAAGTTATTTTTCTGTATTTATACATAAATTTCCCATTCAATAGATTTTTTTTTATGTTTTAAGTATGAGTGAGGTTGATGTATTTTATATGATAATCATGCAGAGACATGAGCAGAGAGAGAAGTAGCAACAGCAGGAGTAGAGGGTGGACCTGTACAATGTTGTACAAGAATGTGAGGCAAGGGAGAGGGAGAGGGATTTGTACCCTCTCCCTATTACTGTAGTGACTCATGTTCTCTTGAGGAATGTAGGCATCCTTAAGTACCATGAGGAGGCTACACACCTTAAGAGGAGATCCAGGTTGTTGGTGCATCTGATCCATCGATGGAATCTCCATCCACAAGCTTTCCATGTGGGTCTGGATCAGTGGTACCATCCCACTGAGGAGGATATTTACTTTATCACTGGGCTATCCAGGAGAGGGGAGGATTTCCCTAGTTACCAAATGTACTAGTTGGTGTTGCTGCTGAGTGATCTAGGTGGATATCAGTGGCCACCCACCTTTTCCAACTGGCTCAAAAAAACTTTCTAGCAATTTTGGCAATTTACTATTTTTAGCAGGTTTTAACTTCCGGGGCCATTTTGAGGGCCTAGATGAAAGTTTTTCGAGATAGAGGTTCTCAATGATAGTCTAAGGCATGATTGAGCCCCCGAAATGAATCTCCTCAACTATACCTTTCCAACGAGCTATCATATGCCTAAAAAGGAGATCGTATGCAAAAGTTACGGCCCTGGGAAGTTGATGTACTAACTTACCCAAACGGGGCCCACATGACTTTTGTCGCCTCATCTCCTAGGGTTAGGTTTTTGGATGTCTACGAATTTTTGAATTCCCGTTTATTGTAAAAGGGCCTTTAGAGCCTCATTGTAATGATCTTCTTGCAAATGCGAGTAGCCGTCACATCTCTTCTCAGAGATAAGATGCCACCATTCTAGTGACTCTTTCACTCTGTATTTTTACAGTCTCTGTACATTTCTTTCATTAATAGAAATTGTGTATTAATGTATGCTTGTATTTATGGTTTCATCTCTGATATATTTCTCTTATGTTATTGGATATAAATGATATATCTATGCATTTCTTTATTATATCTCCACTCTCATTTCGTGCCGAAAATAATCTGGATCAGTGGTATGTGAGCAGGGTGCTCTTGATCATTTTTTTTCAGTGCATGTCTTCGACGAGGTCTGAGTATAGCAAGTTGGGTCTCGAGATTGTCTCTCTTGAAGAAAATTGCTCTCGCACACCCAAGAAACCCTCAATGGCAGAAGAAAAGAAAAACGATGGAGCAAACGATCCTATCAATCTGTTGCTTAAGCAAGCTCTCACGCGAAAGAGAGACGAAATGATGGAGAATTTTTCTCACATCCTTAAATGCCTGCCGATAGCATCAGGCGCATCTTCATCAAGCGGCCACTTTGGAGACACCTCACCTTTAAAGGTACAAGTTAATTTTGATATTCCTGTATTTGAAGGACAGATAGATGCAGAAGCCCTAGAAAAATGGTTAACTCTGCTAGAAGGTTATTTCTCTGTTCACAATTTTTCTGACAAAGAAAAGATCACCTGNCCTGTATTTGAAGGACAGATAGATGCAGAAGCCCTAGAAAAATGGTTAACTCTGCTAGAAGGTTATTTCTCTGTTCACAATTTTTCTGACAAAGAAAAGATCACCTTCGTACTCCTTAAATCTCTCCCTCATGTCAAAAATTGGTGGGAAACTTACTAGGAGAAAAGTTCCACAGAGGATCTTGGAATATATGGGGCCGATCCCACTTGGGATTTTTTTGTGGATGTGGTAAAAGAACAATATTACCCTATTGGTGACTATGAGGACCAGTACATGAGATGGACCACACTGTGGCAAGAGAGGGGCCAAACAGTTCCAGAGTTCACCAATGCCTTCCATACCTTGCGCACCAATTTGGGATCGAATATTCCGAGCGACATTTGGTTCTAAAATACTGTGGGGCTCTACACAGATACATCTAAACTGAAATGGATTTTCTGGACATCTCATCACTCAATGCTGCTTATCAATATGCTTTTAAAATTGAGAAAAAATTTAAGCACCAGAACAAATGGAAGTTCGGGTCTACAAATCCGCAACAACCAAAGTATGAAAAAGACGGCCCTAACAAATAGTCTCCCAAAAACCAGTCCAAGACACAGGAAAAGACGGGTCCCAGGAAGACAAAGAAGGACACTGGAAAATGGTGTGATTTCCACAAAATCCTCTGGCACAACACTGATGAATGTTGCTCAAAATAGTCACTGGTGGCCGAGATCAAAGACAAGGAGCTGAACCCTGATTCAGAATCTGATTCTGAAAATACTGGTAAAGGACAGATCATTGACGCAGACCCCACTGCTATTGTCGCGACCGTGACAATTCAACCAGAAGAGCCAATAGATCCTGAAGAGGGGGAGCACCTTTTTCATTCACATATGTGGGTGAAGGGGGCCCTGCTACATTTTATTGTTGATAGTGGAAGCCAGAAAAACCTCATAGAAATAGAGGTCATCAAATAGTTTGGATTGTCGACAACACCACACCTGCAACCATACAACATCGGGTGGCTTCGGCAAGGATGATATCTCTGTGTCAGCCAACAATGTCGATTGTCATACGGAATCCAACCCTTCAGGGATGAGGTATTATGTGATGTTTCCCCACTGGATGTCTGTGATGTTCTCTTGGGCCAACCATATATGTGGAAATGCCATGTTTTTTATGAGTTTCGACCTCGTAGTGTCATTGTTACTTTGGGGGGTCATCTCTATAGAATACTAGAGGTAGTTCTGATGATTGTTCCACCTAAAAAGTGCCACAAGGAAGTATCTCATACTGCAAAATTCAACTTCTTCACAATCTGTTCAAAAGGAGAACAAAGGACACTGCAACACTACAACCCTGCCCCAAGCACCTTCTATCCAACAAAAGCAGGTCGACAAGGCTGCAAAAAAGTGTAAAGATTCATTCTACACATCGTCCTCTCACGTGTATCGACTTGATAGCCAAAGGCATGATTGAGCCCCCAAAATGAATCTTGTTGATGATACCTTTCCAATGAGCTATCATACGCCTAAAACGAAGATCGTATGCAAAAGTTACGACCCCAGGAAGTTGATGTACTAACTTACCCAAACGGGGCCCACATGAATTTTGGTGCTTCATCTCCTAGGGTTAGGTTTTTGGATGTCTACGACTTTTGGAATTCCCGTTTATTGTAAAAGGGCCTTCAGAGCCTCATTATAATGATATTCTTGCGAATGAGAGTAGTCATCACATCTCTTCTTAGAGATAAGCTGCCACCATTCTAGTGAGTCTTTCACTCTATATTTCTACAGTCTCTGTACATTTCTTTCATTAATAGAAATCGTGTATTACTGTATCCCTATGTTTATGGTTGCATCTTTGATATATTTCTCTTATGTTATTGGATATACATGATATCTTTGTGCATTTCTTTATTATATCTCTGCTCTCATTTCGTGCCAAAAATAATCCGGATCACTGAGATTCATTTCATGTACTCTCAATGATATATTGGGGTTGATGTAAACTATCTCCACCTGATTTTCAGGTGTCTGGTGGATAGATGAAAATCACCTCTTTTTGTGCAAAGGAAGTTAGGTGTGTTATCACCGAAATTTCATCCGCAAATGGTTACATGAATCCAATATCTCCAAACATCTATTAGTTCACCTGCAACCCCAAAAATACATTTTTCAAAAGGCACAAACTATACAACTGGTCTAAAAATTGACATGCACTCAAAATCTAAAGGAAGCGCATGCATGTGCTCAAGTCAAAAATGCCAAAAAGCACGCATGCGCCTGATGCGTGATTGTGTACGATAAAATCCACGCACACCTGTGAAAAACACATTTATGGTTAATGTCGACCCTTCACCCACTTCTGGACCAACTCCCAACTTGATTTGACCCTCAAATCTGAGCTGAATCCGAATGGGAGGCTGGTCAAAGACCTAAGGGTGCCCTAAAGGGCCCCTTGTTCACACTAAAGTCCGGTTGGATAATGCCTCAAAGATTTTCTATAAAAAGAGGCCATGTATTCACTATGAATTCAAGAATCTCATTGTATTGTTATGCTGCTTATATTTTCCTACAAGGAACCTCTTTCCTTCTTGGAGCATACTAGCATCATCTCATTAAGCTATTCACCTCTGAGGGAATAAGCTTGGATTTCTTCACCATTTTCTTTCTAGTTTACCATTTGTTAAAAGTTCTCTCACATAGGGGATTTAAGAGCCCTCCCAAGGAGGAAGAGGGGATCTATAATTCCCCCTTTCTTTACGGTGTTTTCCCATTAATATACTTCTCTATTGATGGCATGATTATTGGTTAATTGTTTGATTGATTTTGGTTCTAATTTCCTCATGCATTTTAGTTTTATTTATTTAGTTGTTGTTAGCTTAGTTGTTTGTTTATTTCATGTGATTGAGTCATTTGATTCATACACTAACCTCTTTCCTGTCTAGTAGGCCCAACTAGACTTGCAAGTGCCCTTCTTTTGCTCATTGGAGTGACAAAAAGGACAGAACAGATTGGTGACTGTACTCGGGATAAGGTATCAATTTCGTCCCTATTTGGGTTATTTGAGCACTTCATTTTGACCTATTTTCCTTGCAAGGATCATAACCGGCCTAGCCCTACCTGCAAAGAGATGAATTTGGAGATGGAAGAGGAGAATGCCACCTAAAAGTTTCCTCCCGGACGCGTATCAGAACGTGCGCAGGTTTTCCATCCCACAGGTGCGCCTTCCGAGCATTGTGCACCAACAACACTATGTTTCTCAATGCATTCTGCACACAATGTGCCAACAGGTCCTTGGTTCTCTGTGCATTGGCGCCACATGCGCCTCTGTCTAAACTGTGACCTGTGCATCTGTCCAGAATTCCAACATTGTAAGAGTTTTTTGTGATGTTTTGAAGGCCCCTAGCCTTCAAAATATTACTTTTATGCAATTTGTAAATGCACCACACTTAGATTCCCTTACCACATGAAGAGTTAGTCTAAACATAGGCACTTAGGGGGTTAAAAAGAACCATATTTCTCCTCTTTTACTTTCATTTTTCCACATGGATGGCTTGTTTTGATTGTAAAAGTTAAGTTAAGATCATTTACTATCACATATAAACATTTGCATTGGGACCAGAAATCAAACTTCAATCATTGAGTATGCTCTTCTCTCACACCATAAAGCGATCTTGAGAATCAGAAAAACGATTGAGGGAAGATTTCATCTCCCTTAAAACAAAATCTTTAGGAGAGGACAAAGCCCCCCTAGGCCCCTCTTAGTTTCTTTTCCAAACATCTTAAATTTGTAAGGGCCCATACATGCCCACATGTTGCAAAGATTAGGATAGTTTTTGAATCTACTTTCTTAGTTTACATCACTAGGGGAGTTTGAATATTATTGTAATGGGGACATGCATGCCCACATGCTCACAATCTAGGATAGTTTTTCAAAACTTTCTTAGATTAAATCACATTAGGGGGTTTAAAGGATTTGTAAGGATCCATATGTCCACATGCTAGTTCTTTAGGGACTTTAAAATTCCACAAGGTTGTATCAATGGCATCTAGTAAGATAGGTAATCAAGACTTGTAAGGACCACAAGAAGTCCACATGTTGCAAGGTGTTGTAGGAAAATCTCCCTGCGGACAGGTAGATCACCTCTAGAGCTTGACCTTAACCCTAGACAGAAAAGTGCTTATCATGGAAACTGAATTCCTTTCAAATCTATCTAAACTAACACATGAGAAGGAAGGATGACAGAGGTACCTCTATATCGACGTTTGTCCCTGCATGCTCCGAGTTGCGCTTCGACCCTTTTCTTCTCGCTGGATCCCGTGGACAAAACAAGATACAACCGCTTCCTACTCTATTGATGTTATCTTGAAAACAGATCTACCAACTAGTGATAAGTTCATGTGACATTAGACACAAACTAGAAAGAAACAGGCCAAGCGTGTCATATTGATGAGAATAATGACAACAGTACTTACAATCGTAGATGCGAGTGCGACAGCTTCGTCAAGTCCCCTTCGTCCAACCCTTGCCTGAAAGCTCCACAACCTGGATAACAATAGCTTCACTGATCACTCTCCTTTGGCTGGCTGTAAGTTTCCTCCAAGATCATAAGTTTCATAACTTCAATTCTTCCCCCTTTCCACCATCATAGAGTCTGTTTATATAGGTTGAGAGGAGCTTAACCTCTTGAGTTACGTTTAGAACAAGTTGGGAACCTCCTCCTTAGATCAGGGATCTTTTGATGAAACCAATAATTCGAGTATAACTGCCTCCTAATCTCAAAATATCTTTTCCTTATTCTCCTCACCGGGCTAACAACTGACCCAGATTAGGGAGCGCTCCTCCAAAAGGGGCATCAGAGCGCTAGAATGCTCCCAGAGAAGCTTAAGGGGAGCGCCAGCGCTTCAGAAGTGGGAAACACTCCTTCAGAGGGGTAAGGAAGCATTATAACCCTCCCTAAGGCCTTATAGGGGAGCACCAACGCTCCTAAGGCTATGTCAGGGGAGCGTTCACCCTCAAAACTCTTGATTAAAAGCCCTTTTCAGGTGTTAAGAGTCATTTTACTCCAGTGAACTAGTTCTCCTCCTTCAAATCAGTCATATGAGATGTTATAAGTGCCTCCTTAGTGTCGTAGTCATGACAGCATGTCTAAACATTATTTGCGACACTAGTGACCAACTTGCGACACTTGCGAAAGTTGTAGGAAAGATACGACACTTACGACAACTGAGAGGGACATGCGACACTTATCCAGCTGAGCAATTTTGATGTGTAACAGAATGCCCCCCAAAGTATGAAGTTAGAAGATGCCAACTGATAACTGAAATACTTTGTAGAAGCTCAAGCAAGGGTATAGACTCGGAGAACCTGATGGAAGCTGCACACAAACATCCAACAAATATCATGACATATTTCAAAACCCAAGGTAGGCATACCTATGCTTGGGTGATCAAGACTTAATAGGATATGGCCTCCATAAAATACACTGCGGATCCATAATTGTATTGATAAGAAAGGTATAGCCACCAGAGATACAATGTGGATCTATACTCTGACGACATGAACTAATCATAGCCACGAAGAATACACAGTGGATCTACGAGGTGACAAGACATAGCCACGACCAATACAAAGTGGATCTATGTAACAATGTATGTGTCATTATTCAGTAGAAAATCCATCGCAACCTGGGTAAATCATATATCAAAGTGATGGCTCAACCCAGGGTATTCATACCAATCCCAATACGGTACGAATATGACCATGTGAATGGATGTCTTGACGTCGAACATGGCAGAAACCACTTGATTACCAGTCAATGGTGTGAACCGTTAACAAGTGCGAGGGAGATCACCATCAATGTCAGTGATTCCCAAGGTACCTTAGTACATTCCAGCGAATGTGAATAGATGAGCTGAGGTCGAACATCCGTGGAATCATTCGATTAGGGGTCAATGATGTAAACCCACTGTCGAATGTGAGGAGGCCTGCCATTGAGGCATGCAGGTCCCAAAGTACTAACTGGTTTCTAAGTCTGATTCTCGGATAATGTGTTGGAGTCAAAAGGAATAGACTCGTCGAGGGAGGGCCTTGATGTATCCCCCATCAATGACACGAAACGGATATGGAGATGTAATTGGTAGATCAAATGGACATGGACTGACATAGGTTTTGAGGTAAGATATTTGGGATGGCTGACTCTCGAGGCAGATACTTCCCTTGAACACTGAGGCACAACAACAAAACATGACATGGACCAACACTATGCAGTGGGTAGTGTGACTTGCGTCGAGTGACCCAAAGGAGTGAAAGGAAACTCAGAGGATTGGCTCAGTGCAGAGGTTTAGCGGATTATGATATGTGCAAATGACAAAGTTCCATGTTCAAGGGCGACTCTAAGAAGTGTTGGATGATGTTCTCAAGAGACTGCTTGGCTTTCTCCTTTCAATTTTTCCCCCATCCAGATAGATGAGTACCTCTTTTTGATTTAATGAGCTTGAGGAGGATAACACATGCTCGNTATGGGTTTGTCGATGTGTGCTTTAACGAGTCCAAAGATAGAAAACTCGAAGGTTTGTTTGGAAAAACACTTAAAAGAGAACTCTCTCAGTTCCTTTTTTGTACAGTAGTCTAACGAGACCGAAAAAAGGGGTAAACTATCGCTCGAAAGACGCTCTTTCTGACCTTTTAACGAGTGTGAAAGAAAGCAAGATCACTCGACAATCTTTTCATATTTAGAGAGTCTGAAAAGGGTTTAAAGGAGACTCCAGGGGGGTTCCTTTTTCGTGTGTTCGTATCCGTACGGGTCGAAAAAAGAGATAAAAGTTTACCCGGTTACATTCTCATATTGTCGAGATCGAGAATGAACTAAGACTATGCTCATAAATGCGACAAGGTGAATGATTCATTAGAACTGCAAGGAAACCTGCGATGCCAGAAACTACAAACCAGAGTTTAGTGCAGCCATTTACATCATTAGAGAAACCCAAAAATAACCATACCTTATAAAAAATGAAATTTTATAAATAATAATTCATTTAAAAAACTCATTTACCATTTCATTTGCAAGGATTTTTGGAGTGTTGGAGAATCTCAATTTGAAGCAAATCTTGTTTTTTCTCGCTGCCGGGGATACGATCGACCATTTTTTTCACCGTTCGAACCAGGTAGGTGTTCATCCTTAGCTCTTTCAATTGCATGGTTTCAAATTGATTTTCATGGCATTATTTATTTAAAACACAAAGCCCTAGGTCACCCCTCTTTGAACCAAATCGGCCTCCCTTTTAAAAATCAATAAAATGGGGGATTCTTTCACAAAAATGTGTTAGAGAAGGGTTGTTAGGATGTCTACACCCTTGCAATTGATTAGATCGACCAATTTAAGAAAAAGAAACTCATAAAACTTTCCCCCAATTGCCCACGCAGCCCCTTAGGTCGTTTTTCATTTTTAACACGTTTTAATCATTGTTTGGCAAGTATTAAAGGGTGTGGTGGTTAAAAAGGATGATTGGTTGCTTTTGGATGACACGGGTACTTTATTTTATGTTTTAAAATGTTTTTGAAAATTGCCGAAATTACAAAAACGTGGGGAATGATGAAATTTTTTATATTTTTTGTTTTGTAGGTGTCTTCGACAATCATGATTGAATGGAAAGAGCGGGAACATGAGATGGATGATTTATCCGCTCTACGGAGTCCTCGTACGTGGACCGCTTTGCGGGCCTATGGCTTGCTCAAGTTTTTCAAATTGCAAAAAATGAAAAGAGAGATTCTATTACTTGAGCATATGATTGGCCTTTTGGCCTTTGGGATGTCGCAGAACAGGGATTCCGCATTGGTACACAAATCCTAACCATAGAGTTGGAATATGTGTATTTTTTGACCAGCCTCTCGAAGAGAGGGGTCCCCATATCCTTTACTGGGCAGAGGGCATTACTTGAGCAGGTGGACGTGTATCTGGCACACCACTACGTTCCATGAGCGAGGTTGGTAGGGGGCAGGATCCCTATCAAGGATATACGAGATCTGCCTCTCCGGTTGATATTATTTTCTATCACAAGTGCGATCGATAGTACTAGTTCTCACTTGGCATCGAGATCACAGGTGGCCTATGGTGTTCAGTGTTTAGAGCCAACACTATTCAATTGGAGTGCAGCGTTCCTTCGGAATGTGAAGGAACAAATCTCACGGTGCAGGACTGGTCAGAATCAGTTCAGCTATGGCTCATTTCTAGTTTCATTCTTCCTAGAGCGCATCCCTCAGATGCATCCTCAGATAGCACTGGCAGTACGACCAGTGGATGAGACTCAGATGGAGAGGTGGACTAGTCTATCTCTGAGGCTAGTCTCGGAGTCAGAGTTCCATTTTACTGGTGATTTCTTGGCCTGGATGAGGTGGTAGTACCTCTGGATCAAGGACTTTCCCTATGCCGATGTGGACTTCTGTGGAAGTATGGACTTGATTTTTCCTGAAGGGGAATATTGGGATGATTCAGGCAAGAGACTAAGCCATTCCTTGTCGAGTTTTTGTTTTTTAAGTTTTCTAATGTATATGTATTTTTTTTTTGGGTATGTAAGAGAGTTTTTAACAAATGTTTCATTTTCAACATGCAGACAAGGGAGCAGTGTGCTCAGTTGATATACCAGTACCAGGGCATCGTGGCGGCGCCCCATTTGTAGCAGACCCAATAGTACCGGTGGTGGGTCTCCAGGAGGTTGAGAGGAACCTCCAAGGCCTTATGATGGGTATCCCTCCTCTGCGGAGGGGTGATGTACCTTTGCATCTGCAGCGGCACACTGTAGGGGTGCCAGAGAATATCAATTCTCTATTGAGGTGTGTAGTGCGTGCAGTAGTATGTTACTCACAGCACAATGCAGTGCGGGGAGATCAGAGTCTCCTCGTGACCATGTTTTTGTATGCGTTGTCAGGCAATGTTGTATGGGTGGATGGACCCAATATTTTGCTCTCTTACACACTTTTTGATGTAAAACAAACATTTCAGTCACGCCATATATATATATATATATATATATATATATATATATATATATATATATATATATATATACAGTTTCGAGTTTTTATTATGCCAATGATTTGTACATGATGATGTCTGTGATGTGTTTTAATTTACATGCAATGTACAGTTTTTCTTTCCTTGAATCTTTATATGTGGGTGAGGTACTGATCCATAATGTAGTTAGCTAATGAATCCGAAACACTATTGAGTTCTCTCGGAATGTGTCTATATTCGATGTAATCGAACATTCGTTCGAGACGACGAAATTGCAAGTGTAGGCGTAGCAGGATAGGACTACGGATAGCGTAGATGTGGTTGAGTTGACGAACCACCATTTGGGAGTCTAAGTAAATAATGATGCGAGAAATACCTAGAGAGGAAGCTTGGGTCAGTAGTCCAATGACAGCTTGATATTCTGCCATATTGTTGGTTGCTGGTCCTAAACAAATGCCTCCTGAACTCACCACCTGGTCAAATTGGTAAATAACCCAACCTGCTGAAGCAATGTTCCGGGTATGTCGGCTAGCGCCATCCGTGAATCCACAAAAGATAGGAAAGGAAGACATCATCTGCGCATGAAAACACAGGTACAATCATGAGTGGCAATGGTAAAGACTCGAGTACACCAAAACTAAATACAGTAATGTACAAAGTACAATATGCTAGGTGATCTAGGCATAGTACTTCTTAAGGTAAAGCCTGTTTCGGGGCTCTTCTAGGGAGATTCCGTCGTGGTCAACTAATTCGTAGGCACCTTTATGTAAGACACGTTTCATGATGTAGGGACCGTGCCACATGGGTTTTAACTTTCCTGTCCCCAATTTATCATGAGCTTGGTCGTAAACAAGGACTAAGTCTCATTCCACAAAAGTCCGAGGGTGGACGGATTTGTCATATTGACCTTTAATTCATTTTTGATGTGCCTCATTGGCGAGAGCATCATTGCGGCGCGTTTCGTCTAGTTTGGATAGGTATAGAAATCATTCTTCTTCGACGGAAGTATGAGGCATGAGTTCTACTTTCAGTTTGAGTGATGGAATCTCACACTCGATCGGTAGGACGACTTCAATTCCATAGACCATCTGGAAGGGAGTGAATCCGGTTGAAGTTTTCACAGAGGTGCGATAGGCCCAGAGAGCAGAGAACAATTGTAGATGCCATGATGTTTTTTTTTCCCCTACCATGCGTTGGATCATGGTTTTTAGGACTTTGTTGATGGCTTCAACTTGTCCATTCGCTTGAGGGTAGTAAGGGGATGAGTTTTCATGGCGAAAACCCAATTTGACATGTAACTCGCTCATCATCTGGTTTTTGAAGTGTGCACCATGGTCAGTGACAATGGTACGTGGTACACCAAAACGAGTTATGATGTGTTTGAAGAGGAAAAGAGCTGCAGTACAACCATCATTCAAGAAGGTAGGCATGGCCTCAGCCCATTTGGTGAAGTAATCGATGGCAACGATGATGTAACCGTGCCCCCCGGCTGAGGTAGGCTTACACTGCATGAAATCAATGCCCCATTTGGCAAAGGGGCCGATGGTGATAATTGGGTGCAGCGGCATAGGGTGGGTGCGTGCCTTCTTGTTAAAGATTTGGAAGGGTGGGAATTTCTTGATAGCCTCAATACAATCTTTGAAAATCGAGGGCCAAAAATAGTTGGCACGTAGGATTTTTTGGGCTGTGGCCATTTCGAAAATGTGACCGCCACAAGCGCCAAGGTGACACTTATTCAAAACACGTTCAGCCTCTTCGTGAGTCAGACATCGCCGAAGGATGGTGTCGATGCCACGGCGATATAAAGTGTCACCGAAGATGAGATAACGACGAGAGTGATGACGAATGCGTCGTCATTCATCACGAGAGATGTTGGGCTGAAAACGTTGGGTTTGAAGGTAGAGGAGAATGTATCCGTACCAAGGATCAGAGGTGCTGATGAGAAAGAGAGATTCATCGGGGAGAGAATCTCCGGGTTTGATGTTTTCATCGGCACGAGGAAAAGCACAGATGAGCTTGGCGAACACCAGGGGTTTTTTGGCTTTTGCCTTCATAAACTCGAGATCGAATTCTTGAAGAATAACGATCCATTTCGAATATTTTCCCCCAAGTACTTGACATGTCAGGACGTGGTACATGGGGTTGGAGTCTGCGATTACTGTGGTGGTGCTTAATAAGATGTAGTGGCATAATATTTGGATAGCGATGACAACTGCCAGAGCCAGTTTCTCGACATGCAAATATCTGAGTTCAGGTCTGGATAAACTCTTTCTCAGATAGTAAATCACATCTTCTTCGTCGTTAGAGTCTTCTTGGACTAACACCATTGCGATGGTGGAAGTAGAAGCAGCCAAGTAAAGGATATAATCCTTCGTATATTCAGGTGGATGTAACAAAGGTGCATGGGTCAAAGCATGCTTGAGAGAATCAAATGATCGTTGAGCTGCATCATCCCCGATGAAAGGGATGTTCTTTTGCAGTAACCGCATAAATCCTTTAGTGATCTCGACATAATTGCAGATGAAACGGCGAAGAAAGTTATCTTTGCCTTGCAAACTTTAGAGTTGTGTTAAATTGGTGGGTGGAGGTAAGGCTAAGATGGCCTTGACCTTTAAGGGATCCACCCTAATCCCATCTTTGGAGACAATGAAACCGAGGAGTCGACCGGATTCGACAACGAAAATGCATTTATGCGGGTTCAGACGGATACGATAGAACCTACATCACAGAAAAATCGCACGTAAGTGATCGACGTGATCGGATCGATGTAGCGAATGTGCGGGTAAATCGTCAAGATACGGTTCTGCGATGTGTTTGATGTCATGAAAAGCGTATGACATGGCTCGCTGGAAAGTGGATCTAGCATTTTTAAGGCCAAAAGGTAGCTTACGGTAGGCAAAGGTTCCCCAAGGGCAGATGAAGGCTATCTTGTGTTGATCTGTAGGCAAGATTTCAATCTGGTTATATCCAGAAAAGCCATCCATGAAAGAAAATATTACGCTCCCCGCGCAGTTATCGATGATTTGGTTGATAAAGGGCATAGGGTAGTTGTCTTTAGGACAAGCTTTGTTGAGGTCTCGATAGTCAACGCAAACACAGATGGTCCCTTGTTTCTTAGCGACCGGAACGAGGTTGGAGACCCATTCGGTTAAAGGGATGGGATATATAAAGCCAAATTTTAGAAGCTTTTCAACTTCTGCCTTTATAGATGTGACTTTCTTGGGATGAATAGGGAGAAGCTTTTGCCGAACCGGTTTCGCGTCAGGGTAGGTTTTGATTTCATGTACGACGATCGAAGGATCGATCCCTGGAATTTCCTCATAACTCCATGCGAAGACATCGCGGAAATCCTTGAATAAAGCGGTGTAAGAGACCACTTCGTCAGGTGTGCAGTTAGCACCAAGGTTGATATTTTCCATGACACCTACTTTGATTGAGATGTCAATTGTGACGGTAGTCGAGATGTTACCCATGTTCCCCTCAGAGAGAGTATCTGTCGTGATGATAGGATATTGTGGAGCTTCGGTAACATCGGGGAGGAAGATAGATCGTATGTCTTGGATTGATTCCAAAGGTGGAAGGAAAGAGGATCGATGGTGGTTGTCATCCCATGGCAGATCGTCGATGCTAAGCATTTCCATGATCGATTCGTCCGAAGGAAAGATATGGGAAATGTAATCGACAGTAGATGATAGGGAATCTAACCAAGAGGGCACCGAATAAGTATCAGGTGCCAATGAATGTGAATCATTTGACGAGGGAGATTCAGATTGAATAGCTATGTATGCGGCCTCGGCTGGGCTCAATGGCATTGTGTCACCGAGCACATCGAATTCCAAAGGACTAGGCATAATCCAGGGGTCAGATGATTCCAAGGATTGATAAGGCAAAGTCGAGATCATATTGATGGCGGGAATATGATGTGCAGTAGGTGGAAATGGTGTAGGGAAGGTACCCATGAGGCTAGAATCTTTCAATAATCCAACACCAACTCTTTCATACGTAACCGAGTGGTCTCCCAGAAAAGGAATGTTGTTGGTAGCGGGGATGTGAGCGTCGGGTGTGCAAAAATCAAGCTGATTGATGGTAACAATTTTGACTTGATGGGGGAATTGTACATGTCGAAATACTGATGAGGCGACGATAGTCATCACGTAGAACCAACTTCTTCCAAGTAATAGGTTGTAATCGAGGGGGGCATCGACCACCTCGACATCAACAGTAACACTTTTACTGCCCAACTGAACGGCTAAGGATTGTAATAATCCGTGAGGATGAAAACCTCTTCCATCAAAGGCATGTAACATGGTAGCGGATTTGTTAAGGGAAGGTGACTTTAGGCCTTTCCAACAGGCTAGGGACATGACACAGGTGGAGGCTCCCGCATCCAGGATAGTTCGTTGAATTTGTTGATTATGAACAACCACATCGATTTGGAAGGCTAGCTGGTGGGAGAGTCGTGGTTGATGATCATCCAGGTTAAACGTGAGGTAGTTTGATGACTCAGGATCGAAAGCGCCAATAGTGGCTAAGAGCATTCTACGTTGGTTGGGACAATGTTGCAGAACTCCCAAGGCAGACATGGCACATGGGGCTTGGGCCAGATCTTCTACGATGTTGTAGTTTTGGGCAGCCCGTGAATTAGGGTTGAATGTAGATTTCCAGATGCTGCTCTTAGGAGGGCATAGGATAGAGTCAAAAGACGGTTTCTCAATCTGGAGTGGCCTGAATGGAGGGATAACAGATGGAGGATTGGTGGAGGATGGTAACGGGTCTGATGTAGAACTGTTAGTGATCTTCGGCTTGTCAGGTTTAACTGGCGTGTCATATGTCGCGGAGCGAGTTGTTAGATTAACTCTGTTAAACATGTAAATGTGGGCACTTGTCGAGGCCTCATCATGGGGTTGGTTGGAACTGCCCCCCCGGCGTGGGGGTTTGTGCAACCAAAGATTGTTGCTGCGGAAAAGGCTGAGTGNCGGTTTTCGTTGTGGTTGTTTTCCGACAGCTGGGGTTTGTGGTTGGGTCTTGGGTTTCTCATTGTTGTTGTTCTTCTTTGGTTTGTTTCTCGCTTTCTTCTTGCCCCCAAGCTATTGTGAAGGGGTTGAATGGAGCGCATTCACATCAGAGACCTGAGTTTGAGGTGGGGTAGAAGAGGGTGTAGTTGAACTGGGAGTAGTCGTGGAAACGGGCCGCTGGATCATTCCAGTAGACTGAGTGGTAGATTGAGTTTTGACGGAGCCAATAACTCCATCCGCGTGCGCAGCGGTCGATGGTTTGGATGGATCGTTAGTGGCACGGGTACCATTTGGTATCAACTCGTATAGAGTACTAGATTGTGAATAGACTAGGTCTAAGTACTGAGCCCGGGCGATGGCTTCTTCCTCGGTGACTACGCCACCCATGGAAACATCACGAGCGATCTGGGGTAATAGTGATTTCATGAACCATTCTGCTAACAATTGGTCATGAATGACCGCTTTGATTAGCCTTCATCGTCGTCTCCATTCATGGATATGATCAGAGATATGTATGGAAGTTGACTGACAAAGAGAGGTTAATAGTTCAGTACCCGTCTCGTATCGAATGGGTAGTTGGAAATGTGTGAGGAAGGACATGGCGAGGGAGTTGAAATCATGAAAAGATGCACGTGGTAATTCAATATACCATTTTGCTGCGGAACCCGTAAGTGTTCGTTGGAAAAGACACAAACGAATCGAATCGTCCATGAGGGAGTTGGATGTACACCACAAATGGAAGGTCATTACGTGGTTGTTTGGGTCTTCTCTAGGATTTCCGTCGAATTTTGGGATATCAGAAGGGAGTTTAGCTGGAATGGCTGGCCAAACTAGAGAATGATAAATGGGATCATTCGTTAACCGAGACAAGTCTGGAAGGTCCAGAGTGGCTAGAAAAGGTAGTTGTCGATTAACCTGTGGGTAATGCTGGTGTGGCAGAGGGACACCAGTGGGGCCCAATATTGGGTTATGTGGATAGTTATAACTCGTGGGCCCTCTCATGTGAGGTTGGTTTTGACCAAGTTACATAGGATTTGAGGTGTTTTGATAAGTGTTGGTGAGCGGAGGATAACCGGATGGGTTTTGTGGATTATAAGGTGGGTTTGGCATTTGTACATAAGGGGGTTGTTGCGGAGTTTGCACATTTGGTCCTGTGGAGGCATGCAGATTTCCTTGAAAAGGGACGCTCCACGGATTAGGTGCAGTGGACACATTTTGTCCCGTGGAGGTGTGTGGGTTTCCTTGAAAAGGGACGCTCCACGGATTAGGTACGGTGGACACATTTTGTCCTTGTGATTGATGGTGTACTCCGGATTGAGGTTTCCCCCCCAGCATGAGGGTGCCCCCTGAATGGAATTTATCCTTCGATGGGAGGATGCCCCCTAGCATTAGGGTTCCCTCCGAATGGAATTTGTCCTCCGGAGGGGGGATGCCCCCCAGTTTGAGGTAGAGTTCCTGGGATATGAAATCCAGACGTCGATGATGGACCGGTGCCACCGGCTGGATTGGGACCACCAAGACCAGTCCCTCCGGGTTGTTGGATAGGTATGGAACTTCCCAGTATAGTTTGGGTAGTGGTTTGGGCAACAGAAGCATTCAATGCCCTAAATCCAAAAGGGAGTGTAGGTCTTGGTGTTATAGGTGTGCCAATTGGGGCTTGATTAACCACCGCATTACCGGCACGGATAGTCGGAATGTGCGGGGCCATTGTCGAATGGGCTGTCTGGAGGGGAATTGTAGACCTTGGGCCAATGGACTGTATGTTTGGACCAATGGTTGGTGTGGCTTTGAAAGTGGTAGTACTGGTGAAATGATTTGGGGGTACAGTATAGGAAAAGGGTGCATCGACACCTTCTCCTGTTCCATAAAGATCCCTCACCAAGTGTGGTCGACTCCGAACAACGTCCGCAGTCCAAAAGGGGTCACTGGCTAAAGGGTTCTGAGAAGACCCAACCGAAATGTCAGAAGGATGGATGACCAAAAATTCTCCAGCAGAATTTAGGTGGAGGATCTGTCGTTCGTATCCCTCCGGAATGCGATAAGCTTCCAGAGATTCTGAGACAATTCAGAAATTCTCCAAAGGGATGGGAACTTCTTCCTGAGAAGTCGTAGCATTATGAACCTTGCTCTGTTGAGGAGATTCCTCCATAGAATGAGGGGGTAAAGGGGTGTTCCCTTCCATATTCTCTAGAGGAAGTCCCTGTAGCCTCCGCGAGCAGCGTGGAGGGTCGATGTTGGCGGAGAAGAGTCGGCGAAATAAATCTATGGCCAACTAGCGAAAAGAAACAACACACGCTAAAAAATCTAAGAATCAAAACCAAGCAAACAGGACCTTCTTTTTATGACC
>JASDQU010188829.1:4160-15326 GCA_032191745.1 Picea mariana | reverse complement strand
TTCTCTTGGGTGGAGGGATATGAGTAGTAAGAATATTCCCTAGAGCACTGGAACTTCTGGTCATCATGCCCGAAGGTGTTTATTGTATCTGGATAGAACTGTTGTTGAACTTTTGCCATAAGTTAATGAGAATGTCCGTTTTCTCGAGATGATGTTTGAAATGAACATTCATAAGGGATAATAAAACGCTCTGCAAATATTGGTTTAATGCGTAACAATGGGAGATCTCCTTGATCCTTTCGTTGATCAATTTATAGATCGGGGAAGTCTGGGTGCTGTTTGTAGGCGACGAAATAATGGAAATGCAATGTTGAGCCCGCCTACCCGAGAACCCGCGATCCAAAAATTTTGTTGAATATGGAACGAGGAAGCAGTCGGTTGGATTCGTGATATAAAAGTATCATTGGAAATCTGAACATGTGAATCTGCCAAACCGTGCACCTAGACATTTTCCGAAAAGTGACTAAGTAACCAGAAAGGGAAAGAAGAGGGAAAAAAGAAAGGGGATGACAATTTTCAAAAGCGAGAATTGGTGTAAGAAAGCCCCATTGATGGTCTTAACAATAACTATGAAGTTTATTAAACAGGTGAACATGCTCTTCAATCAAGGAATAGATAAAGTGAGCCATGCTTATAGTTTCCAGGATGTGTTTGCATAAGAGAAGCATAAAAAAGCCACAGGAAAATCAATTTTGGGATGTTTAAGTAAAATTATTGTACTGTCAACTTAACTGTAAGTATAACAACGACGAATTTTAATTTTAATTTTTTGTGGTTGATATGATATTTCCATTGGACTTCACATAGTATATATCCTTTTATTTCAAAATATTCACAAAGATGAATTTTGCTAAGTTCATCGATCAAGTAAAAGTGTTAAAATGAGCCACATACTACATTTGCATCAGAGAGATTATATTAAAAGGCAAAGTAGGTCTTGTATATTCTTTAAGATCATAGAAAAACCACCAAGATCCTGAATGCATCATTAATTTTCCAGAACGAAGCATACAACCAAGAGCCAAGTAAACACCAAATGCATTGAAAGCTGAGGCACAAGGCAACACATGAACACAAAAGGCGCCAAGTGAGATCCCACAAGGGTCCATAGAGCAGTACACATCGACATATGCATCAAACAATTTGATATAAAAAAAACACACGTGGCATTGGTTTTCTCTTACATGTAGTATATGTTCCCACGAGAAAATAACCGGGCCCATGAGATATGAACAAAAGTCTGCCAAACACAAGACAACACAAAACCAACAGAGATTCGACATTGTATCCCAACTATAACCAAACCCCCAAATGGGGGACAAGAAACTTTTCGATTACTATTTTACCATGAAGCAAGATCACTATGGACATTTTCTTATGATAGTGCCATGTTCTATCACTACCAGTTTTAACAATGCCAATTTTCCAATATTATTGGAAATGCCTGATGGTTCTGCTCAGAGGAGCAAGCCATTTCGATGGTTAAAAGGATGGGCCTGATTTATTCACAAAAGGATGGGCTTGATTTATTCACAGTTGGATACTTTGTATGGGGTTTATCCTCATGCTTCCACTTTCTGTACTGAACAATCTTATGCACATCCTGTTCAATTTTCCATGGAACTACAAAATTCTATTCATATCCTCATTGGGTGGCATGGATAGATACACATGAGATTTTTTCACTTCTTGCCAATGCTTGATATGATTTTTTTTTTTTTTTTTTTTCCAGTCGATATGCAGTATTGAATTTTCCTCATTTAAACTAAATTTTCTATGGACCCAAAAGTCGCGCAACATGTAGATACTATTTTCATTTTTCTGTAGGTATACTTCATATGGAAATTCTGCTAACCCAGAAAGCACATCTTGTAATAGAGGCTGTCTAATTGTACAATGTACGATTGTGTTTCCCATAGTTCAGATGGAAGTATTGAGGCAATGTCTATATATGTAAGGGAATTTTTTACTACATCGTAGACAATAAATTGTACCATCAATTGTGAAAGCAGAGGCAGAAGCAAGAGAGTTGCATTTGGCACATACAGGCTCGAAGGGGGTCGAGTATACATTCGCTGCAACCAAAAAACCCTCAACCTGGGCACATGAGCATAACAGTTAATATATTGAACAATATAATATACAACTGCACAAGAAAAAAAGCTTCAAAAAAATGGTGAAGGCAATTTGTATGAGAAAAGCGAGGATGAAATTGTAGATGCATACACACAACAATTACCAAGCAAGTTAGTTTCTTGATATCCTGTACTATGTCTGTTCGCAATTTTGTTACAAATGTTTCTTGGGTTGTGCGAACGATCCTTTCTTTAAAATTTCTTTTCTTTATTATAGTTTTGAAGAGCATAATTGGAAATTTCCCTTTATGCAATTTTTGTTCCATTGAGGAAAACAAATTTAAATAGGTGTCGAACAATTGCAATTGCAACATGGAATAGTGCAATAGTTGTGTAACATAACCGAGATACATGGACATGTGAAAGGAAAGAACAAAAATGGATATGGATAATGGTACCATTGCCTTGTCATTTTCTGACTCTCCATATTTTATATGGAGAATGTGTTGTGAGCTAAGTTTTCTCGCGAGTGTGATGGCTGCACCAATGGTTCCAATTGGGTAAGTGTCATTTCTCTGTGCAAGTTGGTTGATTGTTATGTTCGGGATGAAACGATATTCTGAACAAATCACGAGAATTTTTTCCACAATACTTATTTCTTTGAGCGATATAATCCGATCACAATCACCACGATCATATACTTTTTTGGGCAATATATCAAAATTTGTGATGGATTAATCCTATTATCTAGCAATATCTTTTCTACATGTTTCTGGACAAGTTCTGTGGGAATAGTCAGTGTGACTTTCATCAGGGCTTCATTGTCTTTCATGTCAGCACGCATAATGGATCTATTTTTGTTTGCCTTGTCCAAGTAGGTGCTATAGATGACCATTATGTCCTCGATGAACACTTGTCCAGTTCGGTGGCTGTTCAAGCCCTTTATTGATAGTATTTTGGGTGTTATAAGTTTAGACCTGGTGACATTTTTTGAACAGGAAAATTAATGTGAATGGTAGTTTGCATTATTTTTTTGTTTTCTTTTTTCTTGGCATAAACGTACAAGTAGATGCACAAATTGGATGAAATATGGAGCCAGAGTTTTGCAACTAGACCTCTTAGTCTACAGAACTTGCACTATGCTCGACGTCTCACTTGAACTCATTGATACTTCTTGTGAACTGAAAAGTATGTGTTGTAGATGAAATCAACATATTTATCATGGCATAGATGAATAAATAACTTAGGATATTTGTTTGGTAAACATATGAGGAACACAATATATGAATCTTTACCTTTGTCCTTGTCGGTATGTTGATGTTTGCAATGATTGATTGCTCATGGCCATGTCACTAGTCTAACTTTTTCTGATGCAAGCATGTGTAGATGAACATCAGAAGGAATAAATAAGCATATGCATTATATATTGTCCATAATTTTTTTGAATGTCACATACAAGGTCGAAGGAGATGGAATACGAAATGGGGTGTCAAGGAATACTTAGGAAACATGAGGACCCAACGGTCAAAATGTATGCCTCAGATTTTTTGACTGAAAAAATGTGTAACAGGTAATAGGGCATGATGGGAGGGTATGGTGGCCAATATTTATATCGCAGAACCTTTGAAGCTAGAGGCACAATCTTGAACCCTCCAGCCCGAGAACTCACGATCGAAAAAGTGGCTCAGTATGGAATGATGAAACTGTCGATCAGAGTCTTGGTATAGAAGCATGAGTATAAATGTGAACCCGTGAGTTTGACAACCCGTGCACCTAGCATTTTCGGAAAGGAAAATAAGCAAAGCAACCAGAAAGCGAAAGTAGAGGACAAGAAAAAAGGGGAATTCAGTTAAGTATAGAAGAGGGAGAAAAAAAGGGATAATAGAAATGGGGAGGGCAATGTTTGGAAGCGGGAAGTCTCAACAAAGGCCCATTGTTTCCAAATAATCGTTTTCTAGTCCAATATTATATGCACCCACCCGTTTTGTGTGTTTGATTTACTATCACAATTGGTATACCTTTTTGAAGATTGTACTTCAACTCCCTTTGCTGTGGCATATGAGAATTCATATTCCTGTCCAACTAATTTGTTACTTTCAATGTAGCAACACTGAAAAAAACAGTGGACATGAAGGTAACTTAGTATGTAGAAATACATGTACAAAAAAGAAATACAGTTCTATTTATTTCAATGTAGCAGCAAAGAGAATACAATTCACATGAGGATAAGTTACTATGTTGAAAGATACGTAGTATCTACATACAATAAATTAGGTACAAAGCAGTAAAACAAATATAAAAACAATAAATGAAATACTAAACAATGGAATATGAAATAAGAGTAGAAGCATGAACCTTTGTATCTCCTCTTCTACATTTGCGACAAAGAGTCCATCGTCTTCTCCAGTTATTTTGTTTGTTTAAATGTAGCAATGCAGAAAAATACAATGGACATGAAGGTAACTTGGTATGCAGGAAGACATGTAAAAAAATAAACAGAGTTCGATTTATTTAAATGTAGAGGAACAAAGAATACAAAGGACACGAAGATAAGTTATTATGTAGGAAGATACACCATATCTACTTACAATAAATTAGGTGAACACAAATACAAACAATAAATGAAATACAAAACAATGGAATATGAAATAACAATACAAACATGCACTTTTGTATCTCCTATTCTACATTTGCGGTAAGGACTCCTTCGTCTTCTCTAGTTATTCTATTTGTTTCAATGTGGGAACACACAAAATACAATGAACATGAATGGAAGCTGGTATGCAGGGGAGAACAAGTAATATGTACATATAGTAAATGAGAATCAAAGTAATAGAATAAAATATAGTTAGAAACATGAAACTTTGCTTTTCTTGATCCATGGTTGTAATTATATAGAGTTTTTCCTATCAAAATATATTACAAGCCAGAAAATATTAAGAAATTGCATGGCCATAGCTGAATGATTTTGGTTTTGTGCAACAAAGTCTCCAGATATGCTTTGAAACATGGATATATAATTTTGTAATATATTTGTTGTACATCTCATATTTCAAGTACAAGACAAATTGTATCGTGGTTAGACCAATCTGTGTACAGGATAAAGAGGCTGTATTGTGATATGGGCACATTTCACCATATATGGTTAATAAGTGCGTTTTGCACATGTTTTATCTTAACAAAAAGACATCGGACATTGTAATTGCACGTGTAGTTGTTCAATTATTTGTTATACCACTATTTTGTATCATGTCAACACTGAAGTATCCTAGAATGATAATGGTTTCATCCAAATGTAAATGGTGTGATGCATTTGAGAACACATTCATTATGTTAGCAATGTTGCACACCAAGCAACATAGAAAATGAATATTGCAATTTGCAATCCATGAAACACCACTCTTGCAAGCACCATCTCAATATCCTTTTGTTCAACAAGAACATTTTGCAAAGGCATGTAGATATGGTTCAGAGTTAGGAGAAAAAATTGGAGAAAAATTTAAGCGTAGGATAGGCGGGCACGGGATAGGCGTTAGATCTCGACTTCGCCACACATAAAAAACGACAGAACTGTAGGTACACTTGCAGGTGCAGGACCTGAACACCGCAAAGTGAAAAAAAATAGCTCCAACTGCTGGCGCAAGACCCCAACCTTGAAAAACAGAAGAAAACAAAAAGAAACAAACCGAAGAGGAAGCACGAACAGGCCCAACTGCAGCTGTAGAACCTCAAACTCGCAAACTTGAACCAAACAACAATAAGCAACAATCGATGAACCAATGAACCAATGAACAAGCAATAACCATTGAACCAGTAAGCAACATATGTATCTCCAATGATTACCAAATTGCATCCCAAGCACAGAAGGAACCTGAAACATATGATGACCATGCGAGTAGAAATAATTAAACATCCTTACTTGCAAACTGCAAATAATAAAAAACAAAGAACGAATACAAATAAAATTATGGCATCAAAACTTACTCTACAACGATGAACGATAGAAGCACAGGTCGAATTGTGGGTGCAGGACTTGGACCCCGCAAAGTAAAAAAAACATCTCCAATTGCGGATGTAGGACCTCAACCTTGCAAAGTTGAAGAAAACAAAAGAAAGCAACAAGAAACAATAGGTCCAACCACAGGTATAGGTCCTCAACCTTGCAAAGTTGAACCAAACAATAACAAGCAGCAACCGACGAACCAATGAACAAGAAGCACCCATCGAACTAGTAAACAATGTATATATCCTCAACGATGACCAAATTGCATTCCAAGCATAGAATAAGTATGAAACATACAATGGCTATGAAACTGGTGGTGGACAACAATATTGTCCAAATTCACTACAACATTATATGGAAAAATTCGAGGAAAAATGTTCTGTGAGAAGCCTATTTAGGTAAACATTTAAGGCTGTTAGGCTATTTAAGGGCCTTGCGGTATGTAAACATTTATGTTGTTAGGCCTGTTTAAGGACCTCACGCTATGTAAACATTTAAGCTGCCAAGCCTATTCAAGTACCTCAAAAAGAGTGTCAATTCTCTAAACCTTATGTATGTAAACATTTCAATACAAATAGAAATAAGAAAAACATTAAAAAACAACGTCGATGCTCAGAACTTTCGGTATGTAAACATTTCAGTAAAAATGTAATAAAAATTAAAAAAAAAGCGTCTAAGCTAAAAACTTTGGATATCTAAACATTTACAACATTGGGTACAACGAAGCTGGCAATAAGACCTCCAATATATTATCCAATGAGACGATGACGTATAAGGTTTTTTTTATTATATAAAAAATAATGTTTTTATTTCTATAGTTCGAACAATACAAATGATGTGAAAATTTATAGTCAAAGGACATATTAATATGAAGTCAATGAATTATCGATCGCTATAGTCCCTCTATGCCTTTGGCAGGGACTAATACGTAAAAATGAACATATCATTTTAAAACTAGTCTTATCAATCTTTCAAATATTCTAACAATATCAAATTTATAAGTTACTATATCAAATTTATAAGTTGCTTGATGGAAGAGAAATGATGCTTTTAAAATAAGAGAACATTATTCCATATTTTAAAAATGCATGCACAAAAATAGTATTGATTTTAGGAAAACTTGAAAAAGAAGAGTTTCTAGAAGAAGTACTTGATGGTTTCGATTGCAATGTGATTTTTTTTTCAAAATTATACAATCAAACTACTAATCACAATTAGAACGTTATGTAGAGAAAATTGATGTAATGCTCCAATAATGCTAAGAACACTAAGCTTATGAATAAAATTTCATACAAACATTGAAAACAGATTGGATAAAAACTCACTTAGAAAACAAAATGTTCAAATTAACACCAATGAGTGTAAACCTATTGAAATCAATCGGTTTTATAGAAAATTTGGGAAAGTTTAATTATGATGACTTAAATGGGAGTGCAATGAGATCGTATATCATAATATTTTCCAAATTCAAGCTGATGGGACATTGCATCTAGCAATTTACAAGGAATTTATGGTGATGTGATGTATTTAAATAATCATCGAAGTAATGTTCAGACTTTAGATCAGAGCAATGAAAGCACTTTTAATCTCGGGAAAAAGTTGAGCATGCTTATCGAAGTGATTTTGAATTTTCAAATTAGTCGTTTTTAAAAATTTGGTCATATCATGATTAGATAAAAATCTGTCTTTCACATTAGTGGAATTTCCTACTTTTAAACAAGTGCGGTGTGACAGCGTAGTCCCTGCCAGGTTGAATTGGGAATAAATGCACATGGATGGGAAAAATTAGCGGAGGCAGATGGAAAATACATCGGAGATGTGGCAAGAAACATGAAGCACAAGTGGTATCCATGCAGTAAATGACATGTGGCCTCTAGAGTCCCATTTATTTTTTGAAAGTATATAATCTATTTTTCCATCTTGAAAATTTCTGTCTATTTTGTCTCTATATGTGGCAATTAAATAAATACAATTTCTTGACATTCAACATAGTCGAAGATAAAAATTTATGACGACATAAATATAAAAGGAGATAAAAAACAATTTAATTTGAAATATATAAAAACAGTTACATATTCCTGGAAATTTAAATGCATTTGTCATATACACTGGGATTGGGGCTCCCACAGACCATAAGCATAGTGGAAGATGAAAATTTATGAGCACATAAATATAAAAGGAGATACAAAATAATTTTGTTTGAAATATATCAAAAAATAATATTGTTTGTTACATATTCCTGGAAATCTAAATGCGTTTGTCATATAGAATGGGATTGGGGCTCCCGCGGACCATAAGAGAAATGTGTACAACAAATAGGATTGTAGAAAGAAGAAGTCGACGACGGTAGAGTGCAATACCTGAAAATAATAAATTGAAATGTATCAGTCTTTGGCTAGACATTTCTAGTGGAATAACTGGGTTGATAAATAAAACAGGATGTGATCAGTATAGACTTACAGTGATGGTACATATGACCCCTTTTTCTATTTGCTTGCTGATTCCTTTTCATTGATGTCGTCGACGACTACTGGAATTGTGGCAACTGCATGTTGCCTTTCGTCGATGACCTTCTTCAATTCCCTTTCGAGCCATTCTTCAATGTAGCTTCTCATTGGGGTGACGTTGATCTCATTCCATATTTTGTATGTTGAAAAGATCCTTTTCTAATTCCCTGAAGTCGATAGAAAGATTACGCAGAGCCTGATCAATTTCCTCATTCTGTACTGAATAGTCAATTAGCATGTTGTCGATGTCATCTTGACCATATTCAAGGATGCTGTAAAAATTTTCCAAAGACAACGCCTTAAAAATATCAATGCATTTATCGAAGGCTTTATTAGTTAAGGGCAAGGAGTTGGCGATTAAGTTGGAGTCTTGGAAGTCGTTGGTCCTTCTGGCTAAGTCTATTCTGGTTAGCTTTGTGAATAATTTTTCTTTCTTTGATATGGCTTGTTCACATGATTGGACAATGAGATGCAGGTTCTTCATTTTTTCTTTCCAACATGCATTTAATTGAGCAATCTGGTTTTTGGATGGGAGATCTTGTTGTCTTGTTCTCGTTTCTGTCATGTTGTTGACAATGGTACCAAAAGGAAGGACTGTGTCCAAATAGAAATGTTCTTCATATTTTAAATCCCCCTGCAAATGTTCGAGCAAATTATGTGCCCTCGTTCCAAGGGAAGTCATGGTTTGTGATGTTTCCCACGCCTCATTAATCAGTTCCATCATTTTCTTGATATTATTTTCCACATATCCTCTACACGATGCGAGGAGGATGGATGATCCTTTTAACTTGGTTGCAGGGGTGGCAAGAATGGCTATTTCCAAAGGATTGGCAAGCAATGGCATAGGAATCAAAGTTTCTTCCAATTCCTTGACCCGATCCTTCAGTCTGGCATTCTCGGCCTCAATGCCTACAATGGAATCATCAAGAGCATCACTGATCACTATGTGAAGTCGACAGATTTGGGACAGACACATTTTCGCAAGGTCGACCTCTAAACGAGATTTTCCTTTCTTATTTTTTACATATTTTTTTCAATACTTAATTTTTTGGACTGGCTGTCAAAAACAATGCTCTAAAACACGAAGGACTCATCTTCGTCAAAATTTTCGGTATCAGACATGTCCATTGGACGACTATGCTCGATCGCTTCTTTGGGCTGATCAAGGTAGCATAATACGTTATCTAGATCAGGCTCAAGTTCCATGTTCTCACTCTCAAGTTTGGGCTCTTCTGCCTGTCCCCCAATTTTTTTTCTCTTCTTGTCCACCGAAATCTTGTGAGAACTATCAATTTTAGGGCGAGGAGGGTTGTTATCTCCTCCTTTGTTTGAATAAATCTGAGTTGCTTTGTTGCTATGGTGGGCCATTGGAGCGATGCTCCGGGATGTCGTACTTTTGGGAGTGATATCCACTGATTTAACATTGTTCTCACTGGGGCCTTTTCCCTGCTGCTTGTCCAATTCAGTGGTGCTTTGCAGTGTGTCTAGGTTGCCGACATCAGAAGAAGGAGCATTGTTGTCAGTGTCTCTATTTTTGGTCATGTGTTTTTTGAAAAAAGAATTTTCGAAGCCAAGTGTTTGTAACTGTTGTAATTGTTTTTTATTGGGGTCAAACCCTCTTAGGCTTTCAACATATCTTAGGTTCAAGTTGCTAAAATGGGTTGCGAATTCATAATTTTTTTTGATGTTCCTCAACACGAAGTCCCCGAATTTCCAAGACAAAGGAATGAACTGTTTTTTTCTCTTCTTTTGGAATAGATGCAACCAATAGTTGTATTTCCTTACTACTTCTGTAACAAACATTATGTCTGTAATGTGACATGGAAGGAGAGCAGGTTTTTCCCTGGATCCAAAAATCCTTTTCACAGTGAAATAAACCATATGTTCAAGTGCCACCTTCCTGTCCAAAAACCCGGTTTCCTAGTTAGATATGCGGGGAGCATCTTCTCCTAACAACAAAACTTTGAAAATAGACACAAATCCATTAAAATTTTTATAAAAACAATGGGAGGCCTTGTGCTTTCACAAGGCCTAGTACCAGAACGTTACTGGGTCGAATTCCCAGTTGACCTTCTTGGACAAAGACAATTTTGGAAATTGGTAGCAATCTGCTATTATCGGATAAATTGGTAGGTGCAGACACTAACAGATCTCCATAGATCCACCTGGATCTAGAACAAAACAAAACAGAACATGACTCTTTCTCTAAGTTGCGGTCATTGAATCTACTACTAAGAAGGAATGAGTGACATACCTTTATATCGCTTCCTTAGGTCTCTATTGTTCCCGCTTCACTCCTGTGCTCTTGTGAAATCAGGTCCAAGACAACACAAACCAACCAAAGTGAAGATAACAAAGTATATCCAATGTCACCCTATGCATATGATCAAGGAGTTATGCAATAAAATAAGAGTGATTTTATGGGAAAGGGACATGTCGCTGTATTATATTAAATGAAAGTAGAAGATACAACCAGATCGCCTTGATGTCATAAGATTCCTTTCAGTGACCCTTGGTTCCAACACACACACTTGTTCTACCTTTGCATGAAGAAGATCCAATACAACTTGATAGACCAAAT
>JASDQU010188825.1:4502-20347 GCA_032191745.1 Picea mariana | reverse complement strand
ATTTGACTATGGACCCCTCCCCCACACGAATTTGACTAAACTAGGAATTTGACTATGGACCCCTCCCCACACGAATTTGACTAAACTATGTGAGAGTACCGAAGGGATCCCTCCCCACATAGATTTGATTAAACTCCACATAGATTTGACTAAACTATATGAAGTTGACTGACTAAACTATGTGAGAGATTTGACTAAACTATATGGAGTTGACTGACTAAACTATGTGAGAGCAGTCTAAGGGATCCCTCCTCACATAGATTTGACTAAACTATCTGGAGTTGACTGAACTGTGTGGAACAAGGGATCTCTCCCCGCGATTTGATTTTTATGGAGTTGACTGACTAAACTATGTGAGAGCAGTCAAGGATCCCTCTTCACAGAGATTTGACTAAACTATGTGAAACAAATGATTTCTCTTAGCTATTTGATTTTTAAGATCTACAAATGTCAACATACCTTACTCTTTTCTATTTGAACTTATGACTATTAGTATGAGAAACATATGTTCTTACCCATTAGTATTTGATTTTTAAAATCTACAAGGTGAACATACCTTACTCTTTTCCATTTGAACCTATGACTATTAGTATGAGAAACATATGTTCTTAACCATTAGTATTTGATTTTTAAAATCTAAAAGTGGTGAACATACCTTACTCCTTTTCATTTGAACCTATGACTATTAGTGTGAGAAATATATGTTCTTAACCATTAGTATTTGATTTTTAAAATCTAAAAGTGGTGAACATACCTTACTCCTTTTCATTTGAACCTATGACTATTAGTATGAGAAACATATGTTCTTAACCATTAGTATTTGATTTTCAAAATCTACATACGTGAACATACCTTACTCCTTTCCATTTGAACCTATGACTATTAGTATGAGAAACATATGTTCTTAACCATTGGTATTTGATTTTTAAAATCTAAAAGTGGTGAAGATACCTTACTCCTTTCCATATGAACCTATGATTATTTGTACGAGAAACATATGTTCTTAACCATTAGTATGAGAGCAGTATTACTATTGGATTTGAACTTATGATCCGTGGATCTTAACCTATGACATGCTAAGAAAAAACATATGTTCTTAACCATTAGTATGACAACAATATTAGTATTGGATTTGAGCCTATGATTTTATGCAATCTATGACATGCTAAGAAAAAACAAATGCTCTTAACTATTAATATGAGAGCAATATTAGTATTGGATTTGACCCTATAACCCTACACTTTGAATTTAAACATATGATCCTACCTTTTGAATTTGGCGCTTTGATCCTACCCTTTGAATTTGGAAAAAAACCTGTGATTCAATCGATTGAATAACCCTGCCCTTTGAATTTAAACCTATGATCCTACCTTTTGAATTTGACCCTACCCTTTGAATTTGGAAAAAGCCCTGTGATTCAATCAATTGAATAACTCTGAATTTGAACCTATGATCCTACCTTTTGAATTTAGCTTACTTTTGAAATTGGCCCTTTGACCCTACCCTTTGAATTTGGAAAAATCCCTCTGATTCAATCGATTAAGTTGATATTTACCTAAATAAAGATGTTTATGACTAATTTTAAAAAATATATAAAAAAAAAAACATAAAAAAAAATGTGTTGATTGAATATTCATATTAAATAACATAAAATACAATAAAAAGTTCTTATTTATTAACTTTATTAACTCAGTTGAGTAACTTTTCTTTCATAAAAAAGGAAAGAGCTTATATTAGTAGATGTTATGGGAACACTTATATAAATCACTAAGAAAATAATAATATACCATTAGGAAATAGACAATAACATCAAGAAAGAGTGTAAAGTATAAAATAATAATATACCATTAGGAAATAGACAATAACATCAAGAAAGAGTGTAAGTATAAAATAATAATATATCATTAGGAAATAGACAATAACATCAAGAAAGAGTGTTAAGTATTAATGATAATGATGTAGATTGTTTTTTGGATTTTAATCCATTTTTCTAAAAAGGTTTCATGTTATCATAAAGATTAACTATATTTTAAAAAGTTTTTTTATTTTATTTTAATTTATCTTTTTAAAAAAGTTTCATGAAAATTAATATAAATTAAAACTTTGATTTCTAATTTTTTTTTTGAATGGAGGGTCTACTCCTTATCAAACCTTTGATCTCTAGAGTTAGATTTTGAATGAAGGGTCAACTCCTTATCAAAATTATAGTTGTTAAGATTTTGAATGAAGGGTTAAATCCTTATCGAAATTAAATTATAGTTGTTAAGATTTTGAATGAAGGGTCAACTCCTTATCAAAATTATAATGGTTAGATTCATTTTGATCTTTCTTCATTAATATCTCTCATCCTCATAAATCTCAATATTCATTGCTCTTTAATGTAATGTTGAGGCAATGTTTAATTTTTCAATTTGCATTTTTGGCCACGTTTTTCTCCTTCTTTATATCCATTCTTTGCTGATTTTATGTACTATATTTATCTTCTTCATCTGAAAACGATTGTCAATATGATTGTCAATCATTTGGGGTTTGTAATCCTTTTTTTCTAGTTTTGGGTGAGTTAATATTGGGGAACAAGAATCTTAAAGATATCATGTTTTTGGGATCTAACTTTAAAAAGATGTATTATTATAATGAATAAAAAATATGCATTATTATAATCCAAAACTTATTTAGAATTTTTTTATATAATTATTTTGTTTGATAAACTTTAGTTGATAAATCTCAACACAAATTTGAACTCAACTTAATCCATTTAAGATTTATTTTTAAGTATGTGTCTAAGATATCCTAATATTCTTAAAAGTTAATAAATTCTATAAAAGTAGTAGCAGATTTGGGAGGCATATATAAATGGGCATATTGATGACAATTATAGTGGTTGGTTTAAATTTTGGGAACCAAGGAGCAATGAAAAGACTCGTTTTTCCACAAAACCAAGGATTCTCCTAAAAAAAATTAGCCACTCTTCCACAAAACCAAGGACTCTCCAATATAAGGGAGATGTTGTCATATAATGCATATGTCAACTAGAAAAAATAAATAACTAAATAAGCATATATATGTGTGTGAGACAACATCTATAGAAAAAATTAAATGATAAAAAGAAATTATATCTCAAAAAGTTAATCCCAAATAGATATGGGTTTAAGACGAATCTATGTTGATGATATAGGAGACAAGAAATCATTGTAACGACAAATAATTGCAAAAGATTCATAAAATGAAAAATATTAGAATATTGTGATCTTGAAAAAAATATTAAAATATTGTGATCTCAAGCTTAGTGACTTCGAGTGGCACCTCTTCAAATTTATCCACTATATACGAACTAGGCATAAGAGGCTTTGGAGTAGGTGAAAAAGAGGACTTGTTTTTTACCACATCTTTGAATGAAAAATCTTTGAAGAAGAAGACACACGAATACCCACCATCCACCCACACAAACATAAATACCTACCACCCATCCACACAAACATAGAACCAAAGTTGTGCCAAAGTGAAAGTCTTTTTATATGTTGTAGTCAGACAAAAAAGAGAGGTCATCATGTTGTTTACCCTAAAAAAGAAGGTCATCGCTAATGCCATGATCTAAAAGCTTATTTTGATATTGAAACTCTCATACAAAAACGCCACTCCAAAAAAGTGATTTATAATAGATTTCATCAAACACTTGGCTTACAAGCATTTCTTGTACCATGGGAGCTAGACTGAAGAACCAAAACAATACTTGAATTTGCTGCAAAAAAAACATGGATTCCTTCCCATCCTTGTTGTACTTCTCTTATCTAAATTATTTTGTTGAGCTTTTGCCCCCAAAAAAATATATTTATCAACGTTCACATGAAATTTGAACTTTAGCAATACAACCAATTTCTTAAATGGGTTAGTCTTCAAAAGCTTCCTCTTATTCTCAATTTCAATGGATCTTTTATATTTATAGATGGAAGCCAACGCACTATAAACACATATTTTTAACATATGATCCAATTTTATGTTAAACAAAATGATTTAGGAAGAAATCATTAGAATGTTTTGGAGTACCAACAATCTAACAAAGCTATCACAGATAAGTATGACATGAACAAAAGAACAAGAAGACCAATGTATGACACTTGCATCTTGCCTAAGACCTTTAATTTAGAGGGCCGATTATGGTAGTTGATAATACTTATTAGTCCCTATCATAGGCATAGAGGGACTATAGCGATCAATAATTCGTTGACCTCACATTAGTTTGTCTTTTGACCACAAATATTTGCATAATATCTATTATTGGAGCTAGGAACTAAAAACATTGAATTTTATATAATAAAAAGTACCATATATGTAGTGATCTGATTGGATAACAGATTGGAGGTCTTATTGCCGGCTTCGCTATTCCCAATGTTTTATATGTTAGCATATCCAAACTTTTTCATCGTCTGCAGTATTTTTGAACCATATATTTTTCTTATGCATTGCTTGAAGGTGGATTAATGCTAGCATTAGTTCAAATGTTTGTCTTAGCATTTTTCTGCTAGCATTGTCTTAGATCATATACAGTGCTTTTTTTATTTGTACTAATCATATTAAATGTTTAGATATCCAAGCTTTATAGTGATCGATAATTCCAAAGTTTATAATGTCCTTGCCGCATGTATTTGTATTGAAATGTATTGACACTTTTTTTGAGGTGCTTGAATAGGCCTGACAACTTAAATGTTTACATGACACGAGGTCCTCCAACAGGCCTGACAGCTTAAATGTTTGCATACCGCGAGGTCCTTAGACAACCTGACAACCTTAAATGTTTATCTAAATACGCTTCTTGGAGTACATGTTTTCTTGAAATTTTCCATACAATGTTGTAATGATTTTGCACAATATTGTTGTCCACCGCCAGTTGAATAGGCATTGTATCTTTCATCCTTCTTCTACCCTTGCAATGCAATTTCGTCATCGTTGAAGCTACATACATTGTTTACTAGTTTGGTGAGTGCTTCTTCTTCGTTGGTTCGTCGGTTGTTGCTTTTTGTTGTTGTTTTGTTCACAATTCGACCTGCGCTTCTGCCTTTCATCGTTTTGGAGTAAGTTTCCATGTCATAGTTTCATTTTCTATTCCTTGTTTGTTGTTCAGTGTTTGCAGTTTGCAAGTAAGAATGTTTTCTTATTTCTACTGGAATGATCATCGTATGTTTCTTGTTCCTTCTGTGCCTCGGCTGTAGTTTCATAATTGTTGGAGATACATATGTTGTTTATTGGTTCGGTGGTTGTTTCTTGTTCGCTGGTTCGGTGGTTCATCGGTTGTTGGTTGTGTTTGTTTGGGGCCCTGGGGCTACAGTTGGGCCTGTTCGTTCTTTCTCGTTGGTTTGGTGCTTGTTGTTTTCTTTTGTTTGATTCATCTTTGCAGGGTTGGCGTCATGCACCAGTAGTTGGAGTTGTTTATTTATTTATTTATTTTTGGATTAATATTGTTTTTTGGGCGCTTTACGGTGTTCATCCCCTGCACCCACGAGTCCACATGCAATCGTGTTATTTTCCCTGTCTGGCGACGTCAATATCTATTATGTTGTGAGATTTTGCTGGTGCTTCAGTATTGACATGAAAGAAAATAGTTGCATGAAAAATAGTTGGAGAAGTACATTTGAAATTGCAATATCCGTTGTTTTTTTGTTAAAATAAAACATATGAAGGATGCATTTATAAACCATGTATGGTGAAATGTGCCCATATGACAATACATGTTCTTTGTCCTCTACACAGACTGGTGTGCCCACGATACACTTTGTCATGTGCTTGAGATATGATATGTACAACAAATATTCTGCAAAATTATATTTCCATGTCTGGAAGCATATCTGGGTAGTTTGCCATGGAAAACCAAAATCTTGTATCGTGGGCACAACAGTCTATGTAGAGGATAAAGAACATGTATTTCCATCGGTGGAAGCATATCTGGATACTTTGCAATGGAAAACCATAAATCCTTTAGCTACGACCATGCAATTTTGTAATATTTTGTGCCTTGTATATATTTTGGGCAGGGAAAAAAAATTACATTTTTACAACTATGGATGGAGAAGCACAAAGTTTCATGTTTTTGCTTATCTTTTAGACTGTTCGTTGAGTCTCTTTTACTGTATGTACATATTACTTGTTCTCCGGTGCATACCACCTTCCATTCATGTTCATTGTATTTTGTGTGTTCCCACATTCAAACAAACGGAATAGCTGGAGAAAACAACGGAGTCTTGACTGCATCGATTGAAGAGGAGATAGAAAGGTGCATGTTTGTACTGTTATTTCATATTCCATTGTTTTGTATTTCATTTATTGTCTGTATATGTGTTCACCTAGTTTATTGTATGTATATGTTTTGTACCTTTCTACATAATAACTTATCATCATTACATGTCTTCCTGCATACTAACCTACTTCATGTCTATTGTATTTTTGTTGCATTGCTACATTTAAACAAATAGAATGGTTGGAGAGGACGATGGACTCTTTGACGGGAATGTAGACGAGGAATTACAGAAGTGGATACATGTACTCTTATTTCATATTCCAGTGTTCATTTTTTCACTTATCGTCTGTATATGTGTTGTGCTTGTTCTGCTGCTTTGCACCCTTTTTTTTTTCTTTTTTTTGTTATTTTCTTCCTTGAAATATAATATATTTTTGCGTATTCTCATGTGAATCGTATTCTATTTTTTGTTACATTGGAATAAATAGATCTGTTTCTCTTTCTTTTACATGTCTGTGTTCATACTAACTTGCCTTCATGTCCATTTCATATTCGGCGTTGCTACCTTGGAAGAAACAGGTTGGTTGGACAGGAAGATGAATTGTTCTGTGCAACAGCGGAGGGTTCTGTGGTACAATCTTCGAAAAGGTATACCAAATGTCCTAGTAAATTAAATATACAAACCAGGTGGGGGCATATAATGTTAGACTAGAAAACGATGGTTTGGCAGCAATGGGCCTTTCTGCCCTCCCTATTTCTACTTTTTCCATTTTCTATTATCCCTTTTTTTTTCTAATTGATCTACTTAGTGGTCTTTCCGAAAATGGCTTGGTGTGTCAGTTGGCGGACTAACGGTTTCACATCTATGGTCATGCTTCTACCTTATTCCATACTTACGCACTTTGTTGATTACAGGTGTCGGGCTGGTGGGTTCAAGATTGCTCCCCTGGCTTCCGGGGGTCTGTGATATACAGATTGGTCGTAGTGCCTCACCCTTGCATCTTGTTTACTGTTACACATTTTTCCAGTCAAAAAAATCAGATGCATACAATTTTACACTTGTTTAGTCCTTCTGATGGACAATATACAATGCATATGCTTGGTTAGTGTCGATGTTCATCTACACATGCTTGCATCAGAAAAATTTGGACTAGTGACATGGGCATGAGCAGTCAGTCATCCTAGACATCAGCAGACCGACAAGGCCAAAGGTAAAGATGCATACGTTCTTCTCTTAGCATGTTTACCAAACAAATATCCTCGGTTATTTATTCATCTATGGCATGGTGAATATGTTGATGTCATCTGCAATACATGGTTTGTAGTTCTCAAGAAGTATCAACAAGTACAAGTGAGACGCAGAACATAACGCAGGTTCCACAGAGTAAGAGGTGTGGTTGCAAAGCTTTGGCTCCATAGTTCATCGAAGCTATGCATGTACTTGTAAATTTATGCCAGTGAAAGAAGAATACAAAAAAAAAATGCACACTACTATTCACTTTAGTTTTCCTGTTCAAAAATTGTCACCAGGTCTAGAGTTGTAACACCCAAAGTACTATAAATAGAGGGATTGAACAGCCGCTGAACTGGACAAGTGTTCGTCGGGAACATAATGGTCGTCTATAGCACCTACATGAATAAGGAAAAAAAAACTAGATCCATTATGTGTGCTAGCATGGCGGACAAGGAGGCCATGATGATAGTGACACTGACTATTCCTACACAACTTGTATAGAAACATGCAGAAAAGATATTGTCGGGTAATGGGATATCCATTACAAATTTTAATATATTGCCCAAAATAGTATATGACCGTGGTGATTGTGATCGGATTATTTCTCTCAACGAAACAAGTATTGTGGAAAAAATTCTCGTTGTTTGTTCATAATATCATTTCGTCCCAGATGCGACTATCAACCAGCTTGCACAGAGCAGTGATATTTACCCAATCGGAACCATTGGCACAGTTGTCACACTGGTGAGAAAACTTGGCTCACAACACATTCTCCATATAAAGGATGGAGAGTCGGACAACGACAAGGCAATAGTACCGCTTTCCATATCCATTTTTGTTCTTTACTTTCGCATGTGCATGTATCTTGGGTAAGTTACACAAATATTGCACTGTTCCATGTTGCAGTTGCAATTGTTTGATACCTATTCAAATTTGTTTTCCTCAATGGAACAACAATTGCATAAAGGGCGGTTTCCACTTATGCTCTTCAAAAATATAACAAAGAAAAGGGATGTTAGAGAAATGATCTTTCGCACAACCTAGGTAACGTTTGTAATAGAGTTGTGAGAAGATATAGTACAGGATCTAAAGAAACTAGCTAGCTCTACAACTATTGTGCGTATACATCCACAAAATCATCCTCACTTTGCTTATACAAATAACCTTCACCAAATTTCTGCGGCTTGTTTTATTTTATTTTATTTTATTTAGAGGGGGGGGGGGTGTAGTTGTGTATTATATTGTTCAATGTATTAATTCCTATGCTTGCGTTCCTAGGTTGAAGATGTTTTGGTTGCAGGGAATGCATACTCGACCCCCTTTGAACCTGTATGTGCGAAATGCAACTCTCTTGCTTCTACCTTCGCTTTGATAAGTGATGATACGATTGATTCTCTGTGATGCGATGAAAATTTTCCATATATATATGGGCATTGCCTCAATGTTGTCATCTGAACCGTGGGCAACACAACCGTGCATTGTACAGTTAAGAAACCTCTGTTACAAAATATGCTTCCTAGGTTGGCAGAATTGTCGTATGAAACATATCTACAGAAAAAGGAAAGCAGTGTATACATGCTACGCGACTTACGGATGCACAACAAATTTACCTTAAATAAGGAAAACACAATTTTCCATATCGGCTGAAGAAGGAAAAAAAAAATACATATCAAACTTTGGTAGGAAACGAAAATATCTCATGTGTCTCTGTAATATTTCTTCAACATCCAGATGAATGTTCGTCGGACTCGAGTACTTGAGATTGCATGCGCATAAGATTGTTCGGTCAAAGAACGGGAAGCATGGAAGCAAACCCCATATTATCCCATGGCCTTGGTTATTTTATACTGGGAACATATACTAGATGTAACAGAAAACGAATGCCGCAACGTCTTTTGTTTGTATATCAAATTGTTTGATGCAAAGGTCGATGTGTCCTGCTCTTTGGAACCTTGTGGGAACTTGCTTGTAGCCTGTTTGGAGTTTAGTTGGTTCTTGGTTGTATGCTTCGTCTGTCAATTTGTATATCGTGGAACTCTGAGTGTTGTTTGGAGGACACGGAACAATAGAATTGCAATTTTTTAGCCAGCTAGCCCGCAAATCTGCCTAATAATTGGTATGGCAATGTGATGCAAATGTAGTGTGTGGCTTGTTTTAGCATTTTTCCTTGATCAATGAACTTGGTAAAATTAATCTCCTGGAATAATTTGAAATCAACGAGTATATACTGTGTGAAGTCCAATTGTGCTATCATATCAACAAGAGGCCCTTAAAATTCAAATTGGTTGTTTATATGCTTGCGGTGATAGAATTTTTAAAAACTTTGTTTTGTTTCCTTCGTTTTTTTTAAATAAGCGATTTAACATCCTTTGATAATTTTATGTAATTAAATTGTACAATATCAATATTTAATATTAATAATTAACCTTTCAATTTGTATATCGCGGAACTCTGAGTGTTGTTTGGAGGAAACAGAACAATAGAAGTACAATGTTGAGCCATCTAGCTTGCAGGTCCGCTTGTCAATTTGTATATCGCGGAATTGTGGGTGCTATTTTTAGGGTACACAGCAATAGAGGACCAATTTTGAGCCCGCCAGCGCGAGAACCCGTGATCCAAAAAGCGGCTAAGTATGGAATGCGGGATCCATACATGCTCTATAAAATCTCATGTCCATACTTTATAGAAGTCCATATTTAGTATGTATTACTCATTTCTCGGAAAATTTCTAGGTACAGAAGTTGGCGGATTCACGCCTTCAGATTTCACTTTCTTTTATATCACCCGCCCGACCGACCGCTTCCCCATTTTATATTGTACAAAATTTTTGGCTTGCGGTTTTTCGAATAGGCAAGTTACCGGATAGGCGGGTTCAATATTGACAATTTATGTAATTAAATTTATGTAATTGAATTGTACAATATCAATATTTAATATTAATAATTTAGTATTTGAAAATCATGTTTTTTGATAATGTTCGATAGTTAATAGGGATGACCATCTGTAAGCAATGGAAATCTTGAGCCCGCCAGTCCTGGAGTCTGTATGTCAATTTGTATATCACGGAAGTCCGATCGCTACTTGGAGGACACAGAACAATAGAAATGCAATGTTGAGCCAGCCAGCTCGCAAATCTGCTTGTCAATTTGTATATCACAGAACTCTGGGTGTTGTTTGTAGGGAATGAAACAATAGAGGCCCAATTTTGAGCCCACCAGCCCGAGAACCCGCGATTCAAAAAGTGGCGAAGTATGGAATGAGGGATCTGTACATGCTCTATAAAATATCATGTACATAGTTTATAAAAGTACATATTTGGTATGTATTAATCGTTTCCTCCGAGTGTTGTTTGGAAGAAATGAAACAATAGAAGTGCAATGTTGAGCCAGCCATTCCACAAGTCTGCCTGTCAATTTGTATATCGCGGAACTCTGGGTGCTATTTGTAGGATACGGAGCAATAGAGGCCCAATTTTGAGCTTGCCAGACCAAGAACCCACGATCCAAAAAATGGCCAAGTATGGAATGTGGGACTCGTACATGCTCTATAAAAATCTCATGTCCATACTTATTAAGAGTACATACTTAGTATGTATTGCTCTTTTTTCGAAAAAATTCTAGCTACGGAAGTTGGCGGATTCACGTTTTCAAATTTCACTTACTTTTATAACACCAGCCCGACATACTGTTTCCTCATTTCATATTGTAATAAACGAATATAAACTGGTCGAAGTCCAATTGTGCTATGATATGAACACGCGACTCTTAAAATTCAAATAGCTGCCAAGTCCACTTGTAAATTTGTATATCCCAGAACTCTGGGTGTTATTTGTAGGGTACAGATCAAACAAAGGCCCAATTTTTAGCCCATCGGCCCGAGAACCCGCGATCCAAAAAGTGGCTAAGTTTGGAATGAGGGATCTGTACATGCTCTATAAAATCTCATGCCCATACTTTATAAAAGTGCATATTTAGCATGTATTACTCGTTTCTCAGAAAATTTCTAGGTGCAGAACTTGGTGGATACACATGTTCAAATTTCCACCCACTTTTATATCACCAGCTCGATCGACCTCTTCCCCATTTCATATTATACAAAATTTTTGGAACGCAAGTTTCTGAATACGAGGGTTTTTCTTTTAAATAAGATATATAACATCCTTTAATAATTTTAGGTAATTAAATTGTACAATATCAATATTTAATATTAATACTTTAGTATTGAAAACAATGTTTTTAGGTAGTGTTATATAGTTGATAGGGATCATCATCCATAAACAACCACAATCTTGAGCCTGCCAGCCCTGGAGTCTGTCTGTCAATTTGTATATCACGGAACTCCGAGTGATGTTTGGAGGACACGGAACAATAGAAGTGCAATGTTGAGCCAACCATCCTGCAAGTCCGCCTGTCAATTTGTATATCGTGGAACTCTTGGGTGCTATTTGTAGCACACGGAACAATAGAGGCCCAATTTTGAGCCTGCCAGCTCGACAACCCACGATCCAAAAAGTGGCTAAGTATGGAATGCGGGATCCGTACATGCTCTATAAAATCTCATGTCCATACTTTATAAAAGTACATATTAAGTATATATTACTCATTTTTTCGAAAAATTTCTTGGTGTAGAAGTTGGTGGATTCACGTCTTCAGATTTCAGTTACTTTTATATCACCAGCCTGACCGATTGCTTTCCCGTTTCATATTGTACAAACTTTTTTGTCTAATTAAATTGTACAGTATCAATATTTAATATTAATAATTTAGTATTGAAAATAATGCTTTTAGATAATGTTAGATAGTTGATAGGGATTACCATTCGTAAACAATCACAATCTTGAGGCCAACATCCCTGGAGTCTGTCTGTCAATTTGTATATCGCGGAACTCTGAGTGTTGTTTGGAGGACACAGAACAATAGGAGTGCAATGTTGATCCAACCAGCCCGCAGGTTCGCTTTTCAATTTGTATATCGCAGAATTCTGGGTGCTATTTGTAGGCCACAGAACAATAGAGGCCCAATTTTGAGCCCACCAGCCCAAGAACCCGCGATCCAAAAAGTGTCTAAGTATGGAATGCAGGATACGTACATGCTCTATACAATATCATGTACATACTTTATAGAAGTACATATTTATTACATATTACTTGTTTTTCGAAAAATTTCTAGGTGCGGAAGTTGGCAGATTCACGTCTTCAGATTTCACTTACTTTTGTATCACTAGCCCGACCGATCGCTTCCCCATTTCATATTGTACAAAAAAATTTGTCTAATGAAATCGTACAATACCAATATTTAATATTAATAATTTAGTATTGAAAATAATGTTTTTAGATAGTTGATAGGGATTACCATCCATAAACAATCGCAATCTTGAGGCCGCCAGCCATGGAGTCCGTTTGTCAATTTCTATATTGCGGAACTGGGAGTGTTGTTTGTATGACACGAAACAATAAGAGTGCAATGTTGATCGAGCCAGCCCGTAGGTCCGCTTGTCAATTTGTATATCGCAGAATTCTGGGTGGTATTTTTAGGCCACAGAACAATAGAGGCCCAATTTTGAGCCCGCCAGCCCGAGAACCCGCCATCCAAAAAGTGGATAAGTATGGAATGTGGTATCCATACATGCTCTATAAAATCTCATGTTCATACTTTGTAGTACATATTTAATATGTATTACTCATTTTTCAAAAAATTTCTAGGTGCAGAAGTTAGTGGATTCACGTCTTCAGATTTCACTTACTTTTATATCACCAGCCCGACCGACCGCTTCCCCGTTTCATATTGTACAAACATTTTCGCTCGAAGTTTTTCGAATAGGCAAGTTACCAGATAAGCGGGTTCAATATTGTGTTTCCATTGTTCCGCTGCCTGCAAACAACATCCTAGCTTCTGTGATCCACAAATTAGCAAACAAATTGAAATAAAAGAATATATACTATGCGAAATCTAATGGAAAATTCATATGAACGAGAGGACATTAAAATTCAAATTCGTCGTTGTTATACTTGCGGTGAAGCTAGCAGTAAAAAGACTTTACTTAAACATCCAAAAAATGATTTTCTTGTAACTTTTCGATGCTTCTCTTATACAAACAGATCCTGGAAACTATAAACATCACTCATTGTATCTATTCCTTGATTGAAGAACCTATAACATGTTTAATGCACTCTGTAGTTACTGTTATGACCAACTCCCCCTTCCGAAAACTGCCATCCTCTTTCTCTTTTCCCTCTGCTTTCCCTTTCTTTACTTGTTTTTCGGAAAATGTCTAGGTGTGGGATTTGGCGGATTATCGTATTTAGATTTCCATTGTTACTTTTATATCACCAGCCCAACCGACCACTTCTGCGTTTCATATTGAACAAACTTTTTGAATCGCGGGTTCCTACATAGGGGGGTTCAACATTGCTTTTCCATTGTTCTGTCGCCTGCAAATAGCAGCCGAACTTCCACGACTTACAAATTAGCAAACAAATTCCCCTTCATCTCGTATGCTTTCACTTTTTGTTTACTTGGTCCTTTTTCCGAATGTCTCATGTTTTTATATACAGAACCCGAAGTTCAAAAATATACAAATTGCCCTTTCGACATTGCACTTTCGCTATTCCCCTACGCACAAACAACACCCGAAATTCCACGACATACAAATTAATGGCCGATATCTGTCACTGAGATGCAATATGACCATTGGCCCCTCACGTCTCCTAGGTATATCTTCTTCCATTTTTTTCTGTAACCCACCCGACCGCTTTCCATACTTGCACATTTCTTGGAATTTGTTTCGCGGGTTGGCGGGTGGACGAAATGTACAATGCTTGGTAGCAATTTTCCATCACCGCTACCTTCGTACTTATTTCCAGATATGCAATAATTAATCTTTAATGCTAGTAGTTCATCCTACAGGAACCGTTAATATTGTCATTACTGTCTGGAAGGTCGGAGAAGATTTTTCATTACTATGAATTAAACCAAGATTTGCGGAGAAGAGTGTTATCCTTTCCAAGTATTCATTTCAAACATGATGCAATCTATTTCGTGCGCTAGCGGGTTGGTGCCTTTAACAAATCTCTAATTCTTAATCTCTCTTCGTCGTCGCCGCCACCTTCGCACTTTTTTCTAAATATGAAATTAGTGATCTTTAATGGTAACAACTCATTCTGCACGAACCCTGGATATTGTCATTGATCATTGAAACGCTCGAGGAGATATTCCATTGATACGCATTAAACCATAATTTTCGGAGGGTTATATTATCCCTCCCCAATTTTCATTTCAAACATCGTCTGGAGCAAACAGAAATTTCTCGTTAACTTGTGGCAACAATTCTGTCTAGATACAATAAACACATTCGGGCATAATGGCCAAAGGTTCCAGTATTCCAGGTTATATTCTTACTACTCATCTCCCTCCGCCCAGGAGAAAAAAAGGAGATGGTCCATTGGTACACCGAAAGATATATTTCAAGCCAAAGAATTTCAAGGCAACCCTGCCTCCTCAGAGAACCTGCCCAATTGCATTGATGCTTGGTGCAGAGGTTGATGTCATGGATTCCGAGCCGAAAGAAGATGATCTGATGGGCGATGATACGACAATGGATGATGGCAATGCAGAAATTGTTCCCACTCCTGTGCCCAAATTGAAATCAAACATAACGGGCGGAACTTCCCAGCTCAGTGATGGTGGTCTTGACAACACCAAAAGGAGTTTCAGAAAAGAAACCGACGCTGGACACAACAGCCGCTTTGCAGCTCGAAAGTAGGAATTCTAGAGGTCCAAATTAGTCTGTTCTGGGAAGAAGACTTTCACTATAAAGAAATGATATGTTGATGCTCCCAGAGATATATTTCAAGCCAAAAAAATATTCACTTGTGGGACTACATTCCTATTCTCTGGATATACAATTAACATCTTCGGGAATGAGGACCAGAACTCTCACTGGTGCAAGGCATATTTCTACTAGTCATCTCCTTACACCCATAATGGACTAATATGGGCCTCTGGAATTGCACGTGCAACCTGTGTCCCTGAAGTCTTTCAATTGTGCAGAGGCGGTTTCTAGTTGTGTCCTAACTTTCAGTTAAGGGTTATTCCGTCCTGCAACGTTTTTTTTCTTCTTCCTCACGGGAAGCTTCTGAAAACTATCAATTTTACCACATGATGATTCATCGAGGAGAAAACTACAATGATCCTGCATACTACGGATCCCGTGCCCGTGTTTGTAGTAGATACGTTCAATGTTTTGGCCCAGAGAACTTGGTCCAATTTCTAAGGATAGATGTACAATACTCGATGTTTTTTTTTTTTTTTTTTTAAATGGATTTGCTATTAAAAAAAATTTCCTTCGATGCTTCGTTGCTGCTTCTTTTCTGGATTTAACGTC
>JASDQU010188824.1:0-14432 GCA_032191745.1 Picea mariana | reverse complement strand
GATATCCTACAGAAGTCCAATGACAAGTACAAACAGTGCCATGATCAACAATTTATATTTTAATAGTTATAGATATATAACTATATGTTTGTTTGTTTCATTAAAGATGACAAAGAATAATGTAGATGGAGTACCTGAAGCCTTCAAATTTTTTATTCAAAAAACCAAGTTTGAAAGAGAAAGAAGGAGACGTGTTCAAATTGTTGAACTTGATGACACCCTTGATCGCTACATTTAGAATGGGCTTGACACTGTTCAGTATAAAGTGATATTATGTGATTGTGAATAAATTGCAAATATTGTTCCTAAAAAAGAATACTCCCTAGTTATTGCTGATATCCCTCATGGTTATAATATCCAAAACATTGGATATGATACTGAGCCTTATACTTACCAAGTTTTCAATAAAGTGGTTATGGATTTATGGAAGTCACAACATCACCAGTTTGGATATTTCTGGTTTTTCATTTAGACACACAACAAAGATTAGTACAATCAAGCTTCAAGGGAAAAGAAAAGACAAAGATACAGTTTATTTGGTAAGATATTGAAAGTGTATGTTTAGAATTAAGACTAGTGTTGGGCTCAAGCCTATTTTGAGGAAATATCTATTTTTGGAGGGAAAGACTTAATTTTGGAGAAGAACGGTTGGCAGGAAAAGCAACACGAAAAAGGGAAAGCGCAAGCAAAGGAGAAAAGCATGCAAGGCACGCATGCAGGAAAACCTAACAACGCTAGGGTTAGGGTTTTTGGTAAGAGATTGTAACGGTCGATAAACTAAAAATTAATTTAAATAAGTACCTAGGAGGTATAGGTCAGGGGGGAGATATTGTTTGTTCGATTAGGAGAACTATTGTAAGATATGATACACTTTGGTAAGTTGTTGATTTGTAGGAGAGTCAAGTAGCTAGATCACAGGCTGAGGAGTCTGGTGCGATCTAGTCAGCCTCACAGAGGTTGTGGAACATGTTTTGTGATTGTATAATCAAAAGTGTAGTGCACGTAGCGCCACATATTGCAGAAATATAAATAAAAGAGCCTAAGAAGCCATATCTTTGTAGGCGTATCCCAGGAGGGGGTGAACCATGGTAACATATGTGTCATGTGTATTGTTTATTGCCTATTTACCTTGTGTCAATAAGTAGATGATGAATGGATGAATGAATAGTTCTGTTAGACCTGCTATCTGTTAGATCAGTTAGATTGCATCCATAAATTTAACAGATGAATGAATCTTAAGAACAATAGAAAGAACAACAAGATCAAGGCCAAAGACGAGGAAGTACAATCTTTGATCCCCACTTTGTCCCAGTTTGCAAGCACATGAGCTTTGCAACCACCCATAGAACTATCTCGGGTGAGACTGTGCAGTACAATCTGTGTGATGTGTTGTCTTCTAGTTTACTAAGAGGGCCAATAGTTTTAGAGGGTTTTGTTGGAAACATGTTCAGATCTGAACCTGGGTCAGCCAAAGAGTAGGAAGAGAGGATAATAACCAACAATTAGAAAACAATTTTATTAATTCACAAGTTAATTGAATTTTCACTTATTTATGTTATAGGCACGAGCCTAATATTCATATCTCTAATAGAGAACCATTTAAACGTGATTTTGAGAGTATACATCTTGCAACCTGGACAAAAGATGATTATTATAATTATATTCTTGTAAATGTAAAGGATGGAGGGAATCCTAGTAGTTTGTTGGTTTAGAATGTTGTGGTTAGAAAACCAACATACGAGGAAAAATATTTGAAAGGAGAGATGGTTAACATTTATGGAAAACCACAAGTATTAATTAATTATCTTATAGATACATTTTCAAAAGAAGGAGATTGAGTTTTTAATTTATATTATATTATTTTTAATTTATGTCTTTTTATAGTGTTCAACTTCATTATTTATTTTGTATTCGGTGATTAGGTACAACATTAGCATGTTGCTTACAGAAAGGAAGAAATTGCATAGTCATTAAAAGTGACCCAATACAGTGAAATTTTATTCAACAAATAATTAATGATATTCCAGCTCTTCCAGATGACATGCAAGAAGTTGGCTTGAGGAAATAATATTTTAGTGAATCAAAGGTGGCAAAAATGTCAAAGGAAATTCAAGTGCCATTAGGAGGTGTTAGCACTAGAGGTTACACCTAGATTGTTGTAGGTGTAATCCCAGTACCCATCATAATGTAAATAATAAGATCAAGTTTATGGTTGGTGGATCAATAATAAAGATAAAGAAAAAGGGCAACAAACTGTCTGCATAGGCATTCCATTATGCATGGAGTCATAACATCCTGCAGATTGAAGGCATTTGAGTTGCACATCAGACAAAGCTTATATATTATTAGCGTAGAAGAATGGAGAGGAAAAAACATAAAGCAGAAAGTTCACAAAACAAATATCATCTTTGTCAAATGGACTGAATAATACTTGAACAAAACAATAATTAAAAGGCAATATTTGCAAATCCTTTGCAACTCATGAATCTCCTAATCACATGCAACCATGACCTTCATAGTCTGCAATTTTATTCAAGTGAGATGAAGGAGAAATAAAGACAAATAAAACATGATGATAAGACAACTCTCATGAATCCTCAATCACATAAATGTATTAACAATAACATGCCCTTAGGCTTACAATCACACATAGACAAACTACCTCTACATCTCTCTCCTCTTTTGGATCATGAATCCAACCCTTTTCTTATAAAAAACCCTTTCATTTATAGTGAATAATCTCTATATACCCTAAGGAAGTTGAAACTAAGGAGTTACGTAGGATACTCCTCCATTTAGGAGTCTTGTTACAAAAGATTCCAACAAAATCCTAACAAATTCCTATTTTTTGGGGATTTTGTCTATAATGATAAATGTCTTTTGAAACATGTCATTCTGATTGATTTGGAGATGGAATACATGTCCCTCATGTCCAAATAACTCCTAGGATAACATTCGAACCTTCCTTGACAAGTGGCAACCTCAAAACAAGGCGAATAACCAACAACTATGCAAAACAAAGAGTTTGCAGCGCACTGGTGTTTTAATTTTATCTCTCAAATGCCAAACCGGGTCAGGCTGAAATTTGGTCAGCAAGTCAACAAGGCTATCATTCTCCTCCACAAAAAAATTCATAGAAACCCACATCACCTTTTTAGAGTTATGATAAAATATTTAGAAGAAGTTGCTAAAAGAAATGAGTTCGCAGTGCCCCTGTCTGTCAGTTCACAATGCCAATTTCAAGAATTTTACCAAACCCCTTCCTTATCCTTTCAAAATGGTATGAAAAAATTCATATAGTACATGGTAGCTCTGAGGCTGTTGTGGATGTTGATAAGTTTGAACGTAAGTGCCTGCAACCTATCCAAGCTACAACCCTCTCTTTCCTCCAGTTCGCAGCGCCTGTACCAATTCGCAGTGCTTCTATTTGTGAGTTCGCAGTGCCAATTTCAAAATGGATCATGCACTTCAAGAAAGTTGTTGTAAACTTTGGTGACATAATCCCTGAAAATGGTTAAAAAGCAGGTCCTAATAACCATAAAATCTTTTTGAAAAGATCCTTTAAAACAATGATTAGAGATGAAAACAAAATGTACTTGGAGTACGCTGCAAACTCTCCTAGTGAGTTGGTAGCACACAAAATTAACTTGAGTTGACCCTTGTGCGGATGGATAGTGACAAAAGGAATCTCAGGTACAAGCTGGAGGTGTGACATGTCAGAATCATGATGAATAAAAACAAGAGTGTGACTTGTAAGGGTTTAGATCTCGACATGACAATCATCATATGACTCAAACTTTAGGGTTAGACTATACATAGCCCTATTCATTTTGGAGCCGATTGTAACCATATGAACACAACCTAATAACTTCAAAACCTATGTTCCTTGAACCCTATGACTCAAAAAATCAAAACAAAGAAGACTTGTTGACCCATACAACCTTATGTGTTAACAGGGGGGTTGATTGGAAATGATCACTTTGGAGAACTTATGGATATCAAAGACCCAATGGAAGAGAAAAATGACACAATGGAAGCACAAAATGATGAAGAAGACGATAGTGTGTCTGTTGAGAATGATGAATTTGGTATATATGATATTGTTGATTAGTTTTAAGATGCCTTTGAAGATGATGCTCAATTTTGCAAATTTTTTATGAGCTAAAATTGTAATGTTTTGACTTTCAGATTTTAAAATAAGAATGAATATGTATCTATTGTTGTTTTATGATGAATCTTTTTTATTGTTTTCTCTTTACTTTTAATTGTATGTGAATCACTATGCTAGGGAAAATTTTATAAAATGTTGTAAATTTTTTACTTCAAAAGTATAAAAATATGGAAAAAAAATGTTAATTTTTTTTTATAAAATTTTCACTTTTTTTGTTGTTTAATTATGTCCATAAAAATGATTTATTTGACATGTTATTTTAAATGAATAGGTACCAAAATGTATAGGTTTTTCATTATATATTGTTGTAAAATGTATATGTGTTTGCTAAATATTCAAAAACAGTGTTATTTAACTACAATTGTTTTCTATGTATTGAAGCAAAGGTAAACAATGTGTTAAAAATCATGTTTTCCACTATATTTTAAAAGTATGGAACCATATATTAATTAAGAAGACACAATTATATGAAAAATATTAATTTCAAAAAATTAAATGGTAAAAAATATTTTTAAGATTGAAAGAAGCATGGAAAAATGACTAAAAACACTATTGAATTTTTTTTTTTAAATATTAGAAAATAGATGAAAAATAAGCATTTAAAAAATAATGTAGAAACATTATGGATCAAAAAATTTAAATATAAAAAACCACCAAAAAAGAGAGGGGGTGCTACCGATAGTTCCATTTAAAAAAACAGGGTAAAAAATGTGACCCTCGAAAAAACTAGAACTCTGTAGAGTTCTCGTTAAGCTGGTAACTATGTTTGCATGACTTATTGTTTCTCTTTAGCTAAATTTTTCTTGCTTTTGTTTTTCATTTGTTTTCTTTTTTGTTTTGTTTGATTTTGTTTTATGTTTGTTAATAAAAGTGAGATACATGTTTTATACTATATATCTCTTATTTATGCATCCTTAATGAAAGATAATCATTATTATTGGATTACGTGAAGATAAAAAATTGATTATCTAGATTATTTTATCATGATAATAGTTCCTTTATGATTGATTCATTATTTTCCAAGAAAAATTACTTAGGAAAGTACTTTGAAACAAGGTATTTTCAGAGTTAATTTCTCTTTTTACATAATTGAATCAATACAATGGGAATAGAAAATATTAAGACAAAAAGATTAGTTTTACTCTATGAAGTGAAATATATAAAAAAAAAACTTTCAAATATCACCCCACCTCCTATTCGCCATTGCAATTCACGTGACGAAATGAAGTTAACGCGTAATTTTTTCTAGTCGATGGAATTCACATTTCTCTATAAATTGTTAACGCAATCACACCAAATCCCACGAAAATGGTTAAAGTCACATATCTCCACTATTATTATCCCAACGAGTTGCAAGGCAAGTTGAAGTGCTATAATTGCAAGTTTACCCTAAATAGTTTATTGTTGTCACTTACATTCTTGGCGAGATCTTGTAAATCATTGAAGTACCACAAAGTAGATGCCACACAACCACCAGAGATTGCCACGTGAAGAATATGCAACGATAATTATAACAAATGCTAGGAGATCATGGGCATCAAAGGGAAATCATTTCTAGTTTGTAGAATCTCAATCAGATAAAAAATCATTGTAATCTTCACAAGTTCATAAGTGCGTAAGGGTAGCAGAGATTTTCTCTAGGAGATTGCTCTAGTGTTCAACCCTATAGTTTGTCAGAACGAGGACATGGATTTTGTGTGTAACTTGTCCATTTAGCTTTCATACGGGCAATTTTCTCAAAACTGAAAAGGACTGAGAGATATCCTGAATCTTCTAAAACGAATTCTCATAGAATGTGAGGCCCTCAAAGATAGCAGGAAAAATTATGCAGGTATTCTGGCAACTAGTTCTTGGGATAATCTATTCAGCAAAGAGTTTGTTGAGAAGCTGGGAGCGATTATTGTAAAACTTCACAGGAAAAGGGCCGAATACAAAAGCCAGATGGAAAAACAACCTGTCCCATAGGCTATTTTTAGCCTCGTAGATGTTAAAAATTCTTTCTTTCTTTCTTTCTAGAAATTATTTAGTGGCCGATTTCCAAATTATTCATGAATTTGTATGGTTGGACCCAACAAATAGGGGATTGGGGAATATGGTTATAGAGATGAAGGATTTTTCTAAAATTTATTTTCCATCATTTGAAGGCACCCGTGTTTGACCTCAAAATGGGATAAAGGCCTTCACCCCATTACCCAATAGAATTAATTTTATTTTACCTAGTTTATTTCTTTAGTTTTACTTTAATTATAAGTTAGTCTTAATTTTACTGTAACTTAGTTTTATTTTGGTTTGTTCTTTGTTTAGTCTAATTCTATATTTTAATTATCTAGTTTAGTTTTTAGTTTATTTTAAGTTTTTATTTTAGTTTAGGATTGGGCTTGCTTTATTTAGTTCTATTTTGTTTGTTTTATGTTTTAATTAGATTTTAACGTAATTTAGTTAGATTTCAATTTTATTTTATTGAGATTTAATTTAGTTTTGATTTGAATTTAATATATGGATTTGTTTGGATTGTAGGAAGATAATAGAATATTTGAAGCTAAAGTTCAACGAAGTCAAACGAACTCAAAGGGCTTATAAAAGGAACATGAACACAAGCATATAAGGAGGGGGTTGGTCTAGGAGAAAGAGGGCTTGCGCTGTCATAAAGGCTTCTTATTTGAAATTCAATGATCAGAGAGGGAGAATGTGTAAGGATTTTAAAGAACGGAAAATTGAGCCTAAGGCACGAAGAAACTTGTATTGATACAAATTCTTTCATGATATCATATGTGTATAGAGTTTGAAACGAGTAATCACGAGCTTGTGCATTGTTGTCAAGATTAGGAGACTTGTTAAAAGACCATGAGGTCTTTCTATTGTAATTAATTTTGATATTGTTATAATCTTTAGAGACACTGAAAGACTTCACTTTTTTTTGGTTTAAATTATATTCTAGATGAATATAGGTTTGCATGATGTGCATTGTTGTTGATTTATGCGAAGTCATGTTTGTTTAAAACCGTTGACAAACTACTTTTCATGGTTGGTCTAGATTTGACGAAATGAAATTATTGAACATAAATATGCTTATGGATAAATTCTTAGAAACTATTTACTAGGTTGATTTCTCATATGTATTTGTCTTAACGATTGTTTGATTATGTGAATTGTTTCCATAGTTTAACAATCTATCTTTATTTCATGTTCAATTGATCCTCCACAATCGAGAATGAGTATGCACAATTGTACTTTTCTTAGTCACTTTTCACTGAGTTAAGTTGAATGTGTATGTGTGTTAATAGTTGTAAAGTTGTATGAACTATTTCTACATCTTGATGGCTTACATTATCTCATTCTCATTTTCATGTTATTTTTCTTGCTCCTAACTAAGACATCATGAATTACTTCTATATGTTAGTTAGGATAGTTTACGCTTAGAATAGAAATAGGTTAATTCTTTTCTTTTTTGCAAGTAGGATATAGTGGAGCTTCCATTTACTGGAGTAAAACCTTTTAAATGGGTAATTGGACCCATTATAGCCAGTGGAAATCACCATCCCACACAAAAAAGGGTTGATTGGGGCCCTAACTGGGTGATATCTCAAATGTTGATCCGATGTGTTGGGTCTGCGTATGATGGATCTTGTGATTGTTGGTGGCCATGCTCTCTCCTGGGTGTGGCTTTGGCATGTCTTTGGTGTGGACTGTTTTGTGCTGGTCGAGTCTTGTTCTGCTTTGCTGCGTTTGGGTTTTGTGGAGCCTTGTTTCCTGTGATCAACATGTCTTTTGTGTGGATCTGGGGTTGGTTTTCTTTGCTCAGATCTTCTGCTCTGGTGACCTGGGGTTTTGTTTTGAGGCCTTCTTTCTTGCAACCGATTTTTCCTCTATGGGAGGTCCCTCTCTTTAGGCAGGTGTCTTTGTTGTCTCCTTTTGATTGCACTCTCTTGTTTGGGGGCATTTTACAGGGTATGATGTATATCCTCTATTCCGGGGTTTTGGTTTCAAAGTTATGGATGTCGAGTTCTTATTTTTTGATGTCTAGATTCAGGGTTTGGTTCCTATAGAGGAATGTATGCCGCTTTGACTTGGCCTGTCCTGCTTATGGGTTTTCTTTGGAGGCTTTCAATGATGTTTTCTCTTGACAAGGTTTTTTGGGATTTTCCCCACTCATGTTTGCAGTTTCTCTCTTTGGGGATGTTGGTTTGTTCAGGGTTTGATGTATGCTTAAATCAAGGTCCTTCTTGAGGGTGTTGGTGACTCACTCTTCCTCATATTAGTTGGGGGGTTTGGCTAGAGCTTTGAGGTCCTCTCTATGGGCATGCAATGTTGATGTGTTGACACTTTGAGGTCCCTTTTGAGGGCATGCAACTTTTTGGTTTCTCTTTCTCTGGTGTTCATAGGATGGGGTCTTCTATGGTGCCGATGCCTTCTGATTCTATTGATGTGAGAGCTTCATGCCGCTCTTACTTGGTCCTTCCAACATCTGGGGATTTCTTTGGGATTGCTTTCCCAACGTGTCTGTAGAGGGGTCTATTGTTCTTCATTGGTTGTCTTTCAAGCTCATTTATTTTATATTTCTTAGTGGCTCATTAACCAACTTCTAGACTCCTTAAGGCTCTTATTTTCTGATCAATTTACCCATGGTTGGGTTGTGCTTAAAACACCTACAAAATATAATTTAGTTTCTTTTGGATGAATAGAATTACACTTTTTTTTAATGGGAAAATAGATAAATATTTATGTGATAAAAAACACACACAATTATTATACATATCCTCGTATAAAACTAATAAACTTTAAATAATATAAAATACAAATAATATTTCTAGCATTACCCCTTCCACAAACCAGCAGAATAGTTTATAAATTATAATATAGTGTCCTAAACGTGCGGCGTTACTAAGAAACCTTTTGTTGTTGAAGATTCGAAGCAATCCTCGTCGATTTGATTGCAACCGTTGATAAAATATTATCGACGGCCCACGAGGAAAAGATGGGCTTGCAACGGATCGAGACCTTTCAGCACTTGACGAGAGACATTTGAATTGAAGCGGGGAGATGGGGGAGAGATCTTTATATAGTCTCTTGCCTCGCCCCATTCGATTCATTGCAATTCTTCACTTATCTTTTTATCATTTGGTTCATTGCAGAGAAAGGAAGAATGTCTGGCCGTGGAAAGGGAGGGAAGGGCTTGGGGAAAGGAGGTGCCAAGAGGCACAGGAAAGTTCTCAGAGATAACATTCAGGGCATTACCAAACCCGCCATCAGGCGTCTGGCCAGGAGGGGAGGAGTCAAGCGCATCAGTGGCCTCATCTATGAGGAGACCAGAGGCGTCCTCAAGATCTTCTTGGAGAATGTGATCAGAGATGCCGTGACATATACAGAGCACGCCAGAAGAAAGACCGTGACAGCCATGGATGTCGTCTATTCCCTAAAGAGGCAGGGCCGAACACTCTATGGTTTCGGAGGCTGAGGAGTCTCTCTGTAGCTCATTATTTCTCTTGGTCATCCATCATTTACTCATTCATGGTGTTTTTCGACACCACCCTGTGTCTCTTTGGGAGATTGTGACCTTCGTTCTACCCGCTGATTGTATACTGCGGTGCTTTTCTTTGAGCTCTGCATATGTGGGTTGTTGGTAGGTATGTTCTCCGAATTGTAGTTGTTATATGCTTAATCTATTATTTTATCTGAAATGATGCGGTTTTAGGGTTTTCTTTTTGGCTTCAGCAGGGTCTAGCAGGGATAAAACTGTTCTGTATTTTCACCATTCTAGATTTTGTAAAACTGTTCTATAGAATTTGTAGGATATTCTAATAATCTTTACAACTACTTATAAGCTGTATGGGCGAATTTTATTTTATACGCTTGAAAAGATTCTAAAGTGGCGGGGGTTTCTTTTGCACGCTGGTTATTGTCTGTTCAGGCGTTTTTTTTTTTTTTCCAATGTGCGTGCTTTACTGTTTTGCATTGTTGACTTTAGCATGGTTGGCTTTGGGAATAACTTTGGCCCTGTGTTATTGGAATTAAGCACATAAGTGTTCCATGTTGTCTCCTGTCATAAGCCTTTTACACCAACTTGTGTATTGGTAGCAACCTTTTGAACATTTATACAAAAGTCCAATCTGGAAGCATTCAAAAGAATTTCAAAACCATTTTTGAGGTGATCTCTTTTGTTGAATCATTATTGAAGATTAAGAGTGTTAAATCCATGATTCACGAGAGAGTAGGAAGTAATTTGTTCTGGGAGGGATTCATTGATTTTGTAATACTCTTTGGAGAGTCTCCACTTCTTAGTTGTTTTTCTTATAGATATGAGAAAAAGTAATGTGAGAACAAAGCTTGGAGGTTTTTGATATCATGGAACAATGTTTTTATTTTATAGATATGAAAATCTATAAGAAAAAGTAGTGTGAGAACACAGCTTGGAGGTTTTTGATGTCATGGAATACTAGTTGGAGAATGAAATTCTTTGACAAAGAATTCTCCTTGGGGCTAAGGAGAATTGAGGTAAGTCATTTGGTTAGATATTCCATTAGGAAATTTGGAAATTAAGGGGCTAAGGAGAATTGAGGTAAGTCATTTAATTAATACTCATTCAAGTGGGAGTGCTATTTCTTTCTTGGTATAGCCCACACCCATGTCATTCACCATGGAATACTTGTTGCTTATTGTGTAGACAAGGTAGACAACCTAATGGACCAAAGGGTAATAATGCTTATAAAGCCTTTCTTTCAAATAGAATTCTTTCTTGGTATAGCCCACACCCATGTCATTCACCATGGAATACTTGTTGCTTATTGTGTAGACAAGGTAGACAACCTAATGGACCAAAGGGTAACAATGCTTATAAACCTTTTCTTTCAAATAGAAAAGGAAATGTAGTTGATGGGAAACTTGTTCATTGTGACATTCAAAAAGTCCTTTATCATATAGTTATATAACCCTTGCTCTAAATTTCCATCACTATTAAGTAAGGTTGTGATAGTAGGTGATTTTTTGTACCAAACACTTGTTTACTTGAGGGTAGGGGTCCCTTGCCTTCCCTTCTTGTTCTATACCCATAAGCTTGCTTAGATATGAATCCACATCCCATTTATTTGGTTGACTCATATAGGCCTTGAATTAGCAATGGTTCCATGAGTAGAATTACTTAGGCTTTTATTAGTTTTGGTTCAATTTCAAGAGAATGTGATGACTACATAGTGTGACTTTTTATTATGTTGATTGAATTGTTATGTACTAATGTTGCATTATATGGAATGTGAATTTGGTTGTATCCATTGAATCCATCAAGAAAGAAGTATTTCTTTTCATATATTGGAACTTTGTTATGCACCTCCCACCAAGAGAGTTTAATTCTTGATATGGCCACTTCATTTATTTCATTTATGATAGTGCCAAAATCCCCTAATCTAGCAATGGAAGGAGATATTTTGGAATCATGTAACCCCAATCAATGAGGGTAATAGAGAAGGCTCTATTAATCCATTTAAGAGTTTGAAAGTTCAAGAGATAACCCATTAATCCATTTAAAGTTTGAAATTTAAATTTGATTGCATCATATATAGATCTAGTTTATAATCCCCAAGTTTGGTTGTGATTGAAGGGAAATTTGGTTAGATAGACACCATGCTTAATTTTATTGGATTGTAGTACTTTTGAGGCTTTTCTTTTGAAGTTTCCAAAGTGTTTCCATTGTAAATATAGCTTAAGATTGTTAAGATGAGTTTCATTCCCTATTTGTTCATCTTGATCTTATTAGTTTAGTTTGCACTCTTTAATTGTGAACATAGAAGTTAGATTTGCTATGTAGTTTTGCAACATTGGCAAATAAAATGTTGGCTCTAGTTGATTTAAGAACTTTTAACATGGCTCTAGTTGATTTAAGAACTTTTAACAATGTTTGTGGGACTCCCTTTGCTAGGGTCCACTCAAGTGAAAGATATTATAACCCCCTTTTTTGTTATTTCAATTTGCTTTCATTCTTACCTAATTCAATGCATGTTTGTTATGTTATTCTAGTTTTATTATATTTTACTTAGTTTAGTTGTTTATATATTTATTTAGTTTAGGTTGTTCATTAGTTCAATGGCTTATATCTTTATTTAGGTTTAGGTTGTTCATTAGTTCAATGTCTTCTATCTTTATTTAGTTTGTTGCTCACATTCTTGCTATCATAGTCTTTATTTTCTTCTCATTGAATAAGTGTAGAGGTTATTGCTTTATGTAGGTGAATGCACAAGCCATAATTGTATTTGTTGTTTTCTTTATTTTCTCATCTACTTAAAAGTAATATAAAACATAAAATTATATTGGTTAGAAGATAGATAGTTAAGCATTTTATCATTGTAGTTAAGTTTGTATGTTGTTTGATTGATAAATAAGGTGAGTTATGGAGTTCAATACCTTATTGTTGTAACTTTGTACCCTAATACTCTTTGGCATTGTTATCAAGGAGGTTCCTAAATATCACATTGAGATATAATTTTTAAGAAATTTTTTCACAACCCATTATAGAAGCTTTACTAGGTTAAAGATTGACATTTGCTTAGAATTTTTTTTGTGTAGTGTTTTTAATTTTGCTTCAAGTTCTTACTTAAAATGCATGCATTGTGATTGCGATAAGTTGGGATATTTTCTACCAAAAACATATATTTATGGTGTAGGTCAAGCAAGAAATAACATGCATTGGGACCAAACATTGTTTGAAGGCTAGAAAGTAGAACTAGGGAATCCTAAAGATTATCTTGATCAATCTACTATAGAATATCCAATTGACATATAATAGATCAAGAAATAACATGCATTGGGATCAAACAATGTTTGAAGGCCATAAAGTAGAACTAGGGAATCTTAAAGAATCTATTGATCAATCTACTATAGAATATCCAATTTGACATATAATAGATCATTTGAAGAATTTGTTGAAGATTCTAAAGGGAGAGAAGATTACTTGTAGTGATAACCATTGATTTTCTTCATTTATAGACAAGAGCTAAGCTTGTATGAGGGTCCCACTCTCCAAGTTCACCATGGCAAAAGAGATAGGAGATCAACCTTATTGCTTTTTAATTTCCCATTCAAGAAATAGAAGAGTAAATGAGGATGAAAAGTATTATTCCCTTGTTCTTCTTCATTTCCATGGGCTAATTGTTGAGGACCTTGATACATATCTCTTTAAGTTTGATGTCCTCTACAAAACTTATGACTAGAAGGCCAATGCTTAGAAGATGAGACTACAACATCATTAGTTGGGAACAACTATAAATTTAGATGGAAATATTTTATTTTAGCGATATGAGGTCTATCAACTATATATTTGATCAAGAATCTCTCAAATTGATGCTCCTTAGAGGTGTTAGAGAGGAATGGATGGAGACATTAACCCTAGAAATGGTGATATTTTCCAACTCTCTTACGATGATATAAAGGAAGTTTTCAATAACAATTGTTAGCAAGAAGAAAAGAGGTTTTAGAGAGATTGTTGCATAGTTATAAAAGGTGATAACAATTGACCTCACAAAGTTTGAAATTGGAACCCTACTTGAAGACTTGAACATTAACTTTGTGCATTCCTAAGCTATGCCACTTGATACCATGAAAATCAAAAGAAGACAAGAAGAGGTCTAAAAATCTTTGGGTGTTTTTTGCCCCAAGCATATAAAGAAACATGCTAGTTATAAATCCACTAAACAATACAGAAGTTCGTGAACACAACCAAACAAACCATGTCCAACTCTACCTAGTTTGAAAGTTGTATACCTAGGCATTGAAGAGAACATGGAGCAACTATATTGAAGAGAACATGGAGCAACTAAGTTGTATACCTAGGCATTGAAGAGAACATGGAGCAATTATAATACCAAGATAATTTCAACAAGGAATGCCTTATGCACATCCTCAATATTTCAATTCTAGTTATAATACTTAGATATATGCTCCTTCTACAACTTGGTATGACCATATCCACCTCAAGGCCAATTCTTTCCATTTCAACCTCAACAACAACTTCAAGATCAATGGCCTAACTCCCAACAACCTTGAAGATTGCAATCACATTAGCAACATGATTTATTGCCACCTCCACAAAACACTATTCAACAAGCATCCAAACAATGGCAAATGCTTGCTCAACTTGCACCAAACCCAAATAATAGATTGGTTCAACTAGTGTATGGACTTGAATGAGTTTAACCTTTGCTTAGAAAAAGTAGTGGTAGATCCATTTCCTCTTACTAATAAGCCATTAGAAGAAAGATCACTTGAAAACTTTGGA
>JASDQU010188822.1:17138-37502 GCA_032191745.1 Picea mariana | reverse complement strand
GATCTTTGACTTTCCTTTATGTGCATTAATGATGTAGGACTTCCCATCCTTAATCAATCAATATTGGTTGTCTCTAAACATGAATATTGCATCCTTCGCATACATGTAAGGGATTCTAAACACTACTCCACATACATCAAGGGGGTACTACATCCAATTCCACTTCATCAATAAAATTGACACTTACAACAAATTTGATCTTACAATGTTTTGTTACCTTTATCTCTACATCCTTGTTTACCCAACCCAATGGATATGAGATAGGATGATTGTGATCCTCCAATCCAAGCTTGTTGACTAGATTCGTTGCTATGAGATTAGCATGTGAACCTAAGTCAAATAAATCATCTATCTTGGTCTTCTTGACCTAAATATTAATGTGGAAGAGCTCGGTCATCTTAGATTCTCTTCCTAGTGATGAATGCTACTCATATTCAGCTCCTTCTACACAAAGATGTCAATACATTATTTTCATCCACGTATGAGCTACTTTCAACCTGATTTCTTGAATCTGTGTTTGAAAGTTTCTTTTTGTTTATGTCCTTTCTTCTTCGAGTTCATCTTTGGCTATAGTTTCCATCTTTTTTCCTCGGTGTGGTGATCAACATTGCAATGATTGAAATTGTTGATAGGATATTTTCCCTCATGTGTGGTGGTTGTTGTCTTCTTATATTTTCCCCCTTTCTACTTCTTCTTCCTCTCCTTGGAAGCTTCCTGGTGCTATTTATGCTTCAAACCACTTGGATGCCCCTTGTTTTGGACTATGTTTTCTAGGTATTGTTCCTATACACAGGCCTCATTCACTATACTTGACTTGAATAAAATCACCTGCTTTCATATATGACTGCGTAAACTCCCCAGATACTTGATGATTAAATCTAGGTTCTTAGGAGAGATACCCAGCATGATGGACATGTTTTTAAACTCAGTGGTGTACCCTTATACACTTTTCCCCTTCATATGCCTAAAGTAGTGCCACCAGATCCATTGGTCCTCTACATACCTGATAGGGTAGAATTGGGACTTGATGATGGTTTTGAAGTCCTCCCACCTAGTTACTGGAGGATCACCCTCCAACCTAATTGTTTCCATGTGGATTTCAAACATGTTAAAGAATGGCCCTCTAACTTCAATCTAGGAAATGAAATATTCTTCCCTTCATCTATATGGTGAATGCTAAAATGAAATTCTAGATGTTGCAACCAATGATTAAGTGTTAATGCATCGATTTCACCTTGGTATGGATTTATGTCCACTTTCGCTTCCATATTGAATAGGGACTATGAAGGTTCATGACACTTGAACTACACTACTCTTTCTTGTATTCTTTCCATGACTCATTTCCTGAGTCTTCCCGATCTTCCAATTTCCCCTCTAATTTTTTCTCTGAGTTAGATCCTCCATCATCTTTGAATGGTTTGAGCCTATTTTCTAGAGATTCCATGAGGAGGCTCATATTGCGAGATGTCGGAAAATTTCACTTCCAACCTTTCAAATATCCCTTCTGTTGGATCTCGAGGTTTTTTATGAACAGACTTGTCCACCATGGATAGGGTTTCTGTGAATTCTCTTTAAGTCGATTCCTGGATCATGCAACTTCCAACAAATACCAAAAATAATAACCTTATTTTATGCCAATATGGATATCTTAGAAAATCCACTATGTGGATAGCCCCACATTTCTAAGTAATGGAGGCCAACGTGACATTCACTCACACCATGGTGATCAATACAGTAGGTCAAATTGTGGGAGGCATAACTTTCTCATACAAACTCCAATTAACGGATGCTCTACACTATTGGAAAGGTATTAGTGTGTAGAATAAATAATATTACTCCAGAATAATATTCAGATGAAAAAAAAAGTGTCGTTTGATGCCCCAAATGGCTTCAGAATATTTCATACGGTTTTTTGGACCCAAATTTCCAAATTTGGACCAGTCATCAAAATGGCCCTAAAAGATGATTCCTCCAATTTTGCCACCTAGAAAGTACCGAGATGGATGAAAACTAATATAATTATCTAGTCCAAATCAAATAAATTGATTAAGATTTTAAACAACCCTCGATCAAGGTTTTAAAATGTTGAAATTCATGCCCCTTGCTGCAATATTTTCTACAACTACAACTTTGAAGGGGTGAAACACCTTCATCTCTTTTATCTTTGGTGAAGGAGTTGATGTTAGTGGATTCATTAGTGAATCATTTATTCAATGGTGTATCATTTTCACACTTTTGATTTCATATTATATTTTTAATTTATTTTCTTTTAAAAACTTCAATATTTTTTCACATTTCTAAAGGCACTTGAACAAAAATTAGGGGCACAAAAACTACACAACCAAAAAAAAATAAAAAAATATGAGGGATCTCCATGCATGTTTCCTCTTCAAAAATGTTTTTTTTTCAATTTATGTAAATAATAGGAAAATTTAATGGGAACACAAAGGTGTATAGAATGTGATTCAGACATTAATTAGTTGACTTTGAAAATTAATGAAAAGTATAATTTTCTAAAACGAAAGAAGTGGGATCTGCTATGTTATGTTTAGATTGTGATCGTATATTTTGTTTTTGAAAATTATACATTGAACATTGAATTATTTCTTGGGAACAAAAGTCACGTGTTAAATTTTCTAGAAATGTGCACGAACAAGCATTTAATTAAAAGAAAATTTGACATATTAAATGACATTAATATTTTTTGAAAAACTATTGTTTGAAAGATAGCACAATTCCCTACAAATTGTTTTTTACTACATATCAAAATTTGCAAGGTGTATATGAGTTTTGAGGGTTTCAATTTAAAAATATGTAACATGTCAAATTTTTATTTCCATGTTTCACTAAAAAGAGTTACTCATCTTTATGGATTCATGCCAAGATGTTTGGGGCGGTTTTAAAAAAATCACCCCGAAAAATACGTTTAGGGACATTTTTTTTTTTAAATACCAATAAAACTCATGAGAAGTGAAGTTTTGAGGAACAGATTTTGGGGAAGTTTCCAAAAACGTCTCTAAAAACCCTTTAAAAAATATAGAGGTTATTTTGGAAAGACTAGACCTAGCCTAAACCACTAATAAAAGGGTAAATTGTTGTGTAATTAGTATTTTGAACTTCTATGAAATATGAAAAAAGAAGGAAATGAATGAAATTGGTTTCGGAATTTTAAACTAATCTAATATTTGGAGTGTGTGCACTCTAATTGCCATTGAGTTTCTTTAAATTAAAACCATCAAAACCATTATGAATCAAGAATGGGTTTTTCACATAAACTTGTTCATAGACTTATCCATTTTAATTTGTGCATAAAAAATATGAGCATGCCATTAAGCTTTAAATATGAGAGAACCGATGTTAGGATATTTAGACACTTAGGAGTTAGTTAATATCACTTTTCTCTAATGTGTCATTAGGTAAGAGTGTGTTTCTTTAGTATGCATTAGTATGCATTTGTAGTTATGTAATATGGTTGTCATGATATGTTCTAGACATAGAGTGATCTGACGACTCATATTCTCCTTGATTTCTATTGGTCCATGTTCTCTATTTAAAGAGCATGGAGGGTCTTTTGTTAATGATAGATTGTGAGGAAATATCTTGTATTTAATATTTTTCTTTTGCATTAATAAATTACTTCAGGTGGCCACGTTGGTTAGGGTTGTCGATTGTTTCCCTCTTTGAGGGTTTTAACCATGTAAAAACACTAGTGTTATGACCTTTGATCTGGTTGTGTGAGTGGTTGTTTAAGGTTTTCCTATTGTGTGAAAAATGTCCTATTTTGTTGAAAATGGTATCATAACTCATTTGAAGACCCACTCTCATTGTAGATCAATATCTCAAACCTATGTAGCTACATGCAACAAAATATTTGTAGGTTTTGATATTTTAGTACTTTTATGGGCTAATAGGATTGTTCATTGCATATGAGTGCTTCTTTCAATTGGAAACGCTTTTTGTTTCACACAAAAAGGTTTTTTTTTGTCCAAAATACAACCATTGTTTTCAAATATGGTGGTATAAACTCAAAATACACCCTTTTAAAACAAAATTACAAAATTAATATTTTAGTTTTCTACTTGTATTCCCATTTTGTTATTCTTTTTAGTATATACATGCTCTTTGTCATGCGCACAATGCGATCTCAACAAATTAGAAACAAAGCGGAAATTCTTTTATTTTCTATGTATGCTCTTTTCTCTACGCTTTATGTGAGCTTAGCAAATTAGAAATAAAGAGAAAATTTGCATTTTTCTAGGTAAGTTAACCAAAATCTAACACCATTATTCTTGATATTTGAAAAAAAAATAAAAAAATTCACTTGTTTTTGTGTACAATCGTGTTGAAGTTTTTGCAGGACAAAAACATGGATTTTTGGGGTACGCATGCACTTCAAGGAAAATAGTTAAAAAAAAACTTATTCATCAAAATTGTTTTATAATTTTCACTAGCTCACTTGGTTGAATGTTGTTTTATTTACTAAGAGGTTTTGAGTTAAAGTATTTTTTTTTTTAAGTTATTTTTTGAAAAAGTTCATGCAACCTTGAGTTAACTCATAACTTTATTGTAAAGTGCATTTCACTTAAATTATACAAGTGAATCACGATAAAGTAAATTTAATATTTATTTTTTTAATTATTTTTTGCATGCAACTTTAATTTATAAAGTAGCTTCATTATAAAAATGATTCTCACTTATTCTATAAATGTGGGTCACTTCATAAGTAACTTATTTGTAAAAGTTAACTTATAGACAAAGTTAGAGAAGGAAGGAAATTTTTTTTACTTAGCCACCTCATTATGCACCTAGCACCACATCGACCAACTTCTACTTGCCACATGGCACTTTGGTTATTGTTTATGCCTTCTTTTAAATTGGCATAAATTTCACATCCGAAGTTTGTTTTTAGTGTCGTTTTTTAAACAACCTATTTTTTCAAGAGATTTCCATATAGACAGACAGATTAAGCTTTTGAATCTATATTATATACATATTTTAATATGGTTTCTCCAAGTGATCTTTTTTCTTACCAGTACCAACTACTTCTTGTGGATATCCCATATGGAGGATGTACTAAGAAGTAAAAGGTTGTCCTAGATTACCTTGGGGAAAGAATAAGCTACCACTGATGTTGACAATACATACAAATGGGATAATAAAAATGATGAAGAATGTGAATTAATCGAAATTTCCATATCCATCAATTTACAGTTTCACCTTCAATAAATTAATGACCTGGATGAATCCCAAGATAAGCTAGAAGTTTTATTTGGTAAACACAATGTGATTTGATTCCATAGATTAAAAATTAGTTAATGACTTTAAGTCCCAATGATTTCCCTTGCATTGAATATTATTTATCTAAGTTCAAAACAATTAGAATTTTCCTTCAAGAATATAACATAGATATGGAAGTTGTTCGATGCATATATGTTCATATTGCTAAGATTGGTAGTGCATATTTTGTCTTTGTATATACCTTTTATGTCACTAGAGAATCTCTAGCGGGTGCTTACCAAGCCCCCACTCTTGAGTATTATTTTTATTCTCTAATCAAAGAGAAAGACAAGCTCTCGCAACTTGGACTAATCAACACTGCAGATACATCTAACTAATCCTTAGTGTCCCAACAAAATGATAAAACCGATCATCCAAAGAATAAACATCCTCATGAAAACAAGTAAACCAAGGGTCTCAAACCCTCTTAGCTAGCTTATACTCCCAATGGTGATAAAGGACCAAAATCAAAAGACTAATAGGTATTGCAATTTTTTTGGGCACAATGGTCATCTTGAGTCTAAATGTTTTAAAAACATGGAAGCCTTAGAAATAACAATGAAGAGGCGAAGCATCAATCTTCATTCTTCTAATTCTAATTCTTCTTCTCATGGAAATGCACTTTGTTTTGTTTTTCCTTCAATGCAACATCTACTTCTTCTTCTTATGAGTGGATTATTGATTCTAGAGAATCTTATCATATGGATAAGGATAACACCATTTTGTCTTCTCTTAATGAATGTACGACCAAACAAATATGTGTTGGTGGTGATAGATCTCTTAATGTTGTAGGGTATAGAATAGTTCAAGTAGATAATGGTCATTTCAATGATGTATTATGTGTTTCAAGTCTTTCCTATAGCCTTCTATCAATATATCATAGCATTCATTCAAGTGAAGGTAAAACTGTAGAGTTTTCACCTCATAAAGTTGTAATCAAGGATTTAAAATATCCTAAGCATGCCCTAGCAACTGAAATTATTGATGATATTACTAGGTTGTACATATTTGACAACTTTGGTTCATCATTGTTTCCATGATTTTTTGTTGCTCATAGCAATGACTTGAGAAAAATTTGGCATGAGTGGTTGGGTCATCTAAACTATTGTTCATTACAACAACTATGTAATCAAAATATGATGACTAGTCTTCCTCTCATTTCTTGCAAAGATGGTGTTTGTGCTAGTTGTGTTTTTGGAAAAAAAACATCGAGACATTTTTGACAAATGTGCCTCTTGGCATGCATCATCCCCTTTGCATATTGTTCATAGTGATTTTTGTGGTCTACTTTATTCTCCTTATTTCTATGGGTGCAAGTACTTCCTAACCTTAATTGATAACTTCTCCTGATGGACTTGATATTACTTCTTAAAACTTAAGAGTGGAGTTTTTGACATGTGTTTGGCCTCCAAGGACCTTGTAGAAAAACAATCTGGACATCAACTACAAAGATTAAGAACATATAATGGAGATGAATATGTGAACAACAAGTTTACAACTTAGTGCGCTGCATAGGGAATTCAAATGCAACATATTATCCCATATACACCATAGAAAAATGGTGTTGCTAATATCAGAGAAATAATTTCACATTAAAGGAAATGACTAATTGTATGATCCAATCTAAAGGATTAAATATTCATTATTGGGAGGAAGCTATCAATTGTGATTATTACATAGTAAATCACATCCCACAAAGGATTTAAAAAATATAACATCGGAAGAAGCATGGACTAAAATTAAGCTAGATGTAAGCCACTTCTGTGTATTTGGTAGTGAAGCATGGGTTCAAATTCCTTATGAAAAAAGAAAAGAATTACAACCTAAAAGTGAGAAGTGATTTTTTGTTGGATATTCTGAAGATGTCAAAGGTTGTTGACTTCTTCAACCTCATTATGATGAAATAATTATTAGAAGAGATGTTAAATTTGATGAAAATATCTTGTCAAATGAGCCATCTTTGTCTTGCGATCCATTTTTGGAATTTGTGCCCTCTTCTAATCCTATTCTAGTTTCTTGTTTATATGATGATATTGAGGATTAAAATCCACCTCCACGTGCTCACCTTCCTCTAGATGATTCCACTGAACATGAACCTACACCAGCACCACCACTTTCTGGATGGGTCTGTTCAACAAAAGAAGAAGTTGGTGATCATTGTCAATGATCCTTCATATAAGTATCATACATGTTCATAGTTCTAGAAAGCCTCCTCTCTTTTGGCTCAAGTTTCATAGAATCATGATCTAGACACATTTTCATAAGCTTGTATCCATCCAGATTGAGACACGACAATAAATCAAGAATATGGGTCCTTAATGGTGAATGATACTTGGGATCTTGTACCTCTTCCAAAAGGAAGAAAATGTGTCTAATATAAATGGGTATGCAAAACTAAGTATGCATCATATGAAAATTTTGAAATACATAAGCCCTGATTAATTTCCAAGATCTCAAGTTGAAGGAACTGACTACAATGAAACATTTTCCCCGATAGTGAAAATGAATTCCATCCACCCTATTCTAGCCCTTTCCGCATCAACTAGATGGGAGTTCCATAAAATGGATGTTAAATCTACTTTATTGCATGGGTAGATACAATAATAAATATACATGGAACAACCTTCTATCTATGTTCAGAATGACTCCAAACTTTATTTTCACCATAAGAAATCTCTCTATGATCTTAAGCAAGATCCTCCAGATTGGTATGCTAAAATGAACATATTTCTTCTTGACACCGACTTTTCTAGATTTCATTCTGACCCTACCAAGAAAGTAGGAAGCCATCTTATAATACATTTTCTTTATGCGATGATGTTATCCTTACTGATAGAGACCCTAAAATTTTAACCCATGTGAAATCCATCCTTAAAAAGAAAATTGAAATGACAGACTTATAATATTTGCATTATTTCCTTGGCCTCCAAGTATTGCAAACAAAGGAATGAATTTCCATTTACTAGTCTAAGTATGCATGTGACCCTCTTTATTTCTTTCACATGGAATATTATAAAACATCCCCTTCTCCCTTCCACTCTAGATTCAAACTTTCTAACACCTGTACTAATCCTGAAGTCAATACCACTTTCTACCATTAGTTAGTTGGTAGCCTCTTATATTTGACTCATACCCATCCTAATATTTATTTTATTGTTGGTCTTGTTGCTCAGTATATGTAAACATCCCATGAAATCCTTTAGAAAGAAATAAAAATGACACTTCATTATATTCGAGGTATCATTTAGTTTGGGATACATTATAGTTCAGGGGGGGCTCCTTTGCTAGTTGGTTTCACCAACTCATATTGGGTTGGCGACCTTGAAGATCGAAAGTATACTGCAAGTTATGTTTTTAGCCTTGGTTTTGGACCTGTCACTTGGGATTGTAATAAACAATGGGATCTTTCTCTTTCTTCATAAAAAGCAGAGTATCTAGTAGTGGTTAATACAAGTCAATAAGCCTTTTGGTTTTGAAAAATCCTTTTAGAGATTGGATTCCAGTACCATCATTTGACCACACTCTAGTGTGATAATCAAAGTTTCATCAAGATCACCAAAGATCCAGTTCAACATCAACACAAAAAACACATTGAACTACACATTTGATTAGAAATATCATTCATGATCGAGATATTAAAGTGCTTTGTTCCCTACAGATGATCAAATTGAAGACATTTTCACAAAGTCTCTTATTGAAGTGAAGTTTTCCAAACTTTTATCTATGTTAGGAGTTTAGGGAGTCGTCATTAATAGGGGTTAGGTTGTAATGCCTCCTTCCTTCTCCTATTGTGTCTCCTTTATAACTATCCCAAATTGTTCTTAAGGGGGGATGTTATGATATTTAGACACTTAAGAATTAGTTAAGAACAACTTGGTCTAATGTGTCTTTAGGTAAAAGTGTGTTTATTAGTGTATTTATTTAGTATGCATTTTATTTATGTAATCTGATATTCAAGTTATGTTCCAGACATAGAGTGATTTGATGGCTCATATTATCCTTGATCTTAATGGATACATTGATATGTGTTTTAACACTCGATTGGTCCATGATATCTATTTAAAGTGCGTGGAGGGTCATTTTTTGATGATCAATTGTGAGAAAATCTCTTGTAAAATATTTTTCTTTTGCATTAATATATTTTCTCATGTGGCCACATTTTTTGGGACCATGGACTATTTCCCTAGGGTTTTAACCACATAAAAATATTGGTGTTATGATATTTGATTTAGTTTTTTGAATGGTTACTCTAGATGTTTATCCTATGTGGAAATACCCTATTTTTTCGAAGAACCAAATTAGCAGAGAAAATTTTAGGAGCTAAATTTTTCCCATGGGCTAATTTTCCATTTTTTTTCCAAAAACAAATTCGCCTAGGTTTTATAGGATAAAAGAATTTTACTCTAAAAATCGCTAAAAAATTCTAGAAACTATATAAATCGTTAATAATTTGAATATTTTTACAAAACTATCGCCAAATATTTTATGGTTGTCATTTAAAGAATTAGTAATATTCACCAAGGTTTCCACGCTTTAAGATAAGTATGGATCCTTAAAATGTTCTCTGCAAATTAGAATATTATTTCTCTTGTGTGCTTCTCCACTAAGGCCTACAATGCAAAGATTTTATCTTCATTCGCTAATTTTTCATATGGATTCAAACAAGAAAACAAAAACAATAATAATAAAAATGAAGGTTTGCAAATATGGCATTAAAGTAGTTGTTATGGAAACCAATGAAATCATTAAATCAAAATCGTAATGTTTAAAATATCGTGGGATCATATATCCAAACAGAAAGGCACCCTAGTGTTCTATATTCTCATTATGACATTGCTCATGGAGGAAAAACACTTTCATCCCATTCCATCATTATGTCTTCATCACTCAGCAAGATCCTAGCATTTGATCATAAGCCAAATTGATTTTAAATCGAAAATGGGCATCTTTGGGGTTTAAAAAAATAGTGTTCTTTCTCTATAGCTGACAACACACTAGGAAAAGGATTTCTCACTTCATCTTGCGTACCAAAATTTGTAGGATACCATTAAACCTTCAAAATGAAAAGAAAGCATCAAATGGATTTTCAAATTGCTTTTAAAAATGTCAACATTGTTCCTTAAGACTTTAGGCTCTGTGTAGTGCATGATGAATGGTAAAACCTCATCTTGATGGATACCATGAATTCAATAGTGTGTAGTACTACAAAAATAAAATAAAATAAACATGGTAAAAATGACCAGTGATGGAGAAGGACAATAACAGGAAAACAATTTAAAAAATGAATAAGAAATAAAATCATTTTCCTCTTAAATTCCCAAGCATCATCTCTCAAGATAATGCAAGCTCAACTGGCACATGAAATCTCTAGTCGAAATTGTTGAAGGTAAAATCACTAGCTAAGAGGGAATATCACCTTATTTAGTGAGTGATCTTGTCATTGAGAGCCCAATTACTGAGAAAATATGTCAGTAATCCAAATCATTGAGAAAAATGGTGTGTACAAATTTCTATCCTCAAGGGCTTGCCATCCTCTTGGGCTAGTGATTCACTCTTTTTTATCTAAATTTGCTCAAAAAATTAAAAATTAAATATTAAATATTTTCCTTAGCACAAGCAACATCATCTTTTACCATATCAATGGAGAGAGGTGAATCACTCAAATAAAGGGCCTATGGGGTATCTTACTAAACACTTTCCCCTCATGAAGAAAATTACTCACTTGGGAAGCCAACAAGCCTCCCAAGTGAGTGATTTGGCTTGAACATGGTAAAAAATTCACAGAGATAAATCAAAGTGTAAAACTAATGTGTAAACCATAATTATATTTCTTGATTGATAAAAACATTTTTATTTAGCAAAGCCACTAAATGCCCATGGATGTTCAATGATGTCATACTTTATCTAATTCTTTGACAAATACATGGCGTAATTTGGGCTCTGGTGGCTTCATAGATTTTGTTCTTTGAATTGGGATATTATGATCTTCTATGCAATTTTGTTATTCCCGATTGTCATTTTTCTACAAATACTTTGCATTCATTCTACTAAAGACATTTTGTCAAACCTATTGCATACAATCTAGATACACATGGAATAGAAGAGAATCATAGAGTATTTTTATTATGGATGTATATCTAAACACAACAACAACAAGTCTCTAATGGTTTTTATGGCAGCTACAAGACATCAACAAAACACACAATGTGCAAACCCAAAAACCTAGAAGATGCCATGGTCAACTCCAAAAATCCCCATGAGCCTCCTAAGCAGTTATCTACACCTACAAAATGATATTAAGCCACGAAATGAAGCTCAAATGAAGACCCTATATGGATCCTCCTTGTCTATCTAGGGTGGATATTGCACCATCGAAACCAAACTCCAATGGAGGGGTTTTTCCAAAACCCCAACAAAAACCTTGGCTTGCAAGAGCACTCCAAACAAGAGATCAATAAAAAACATAATACCCAAAGTGAAGCTCTACCCCTTATTTAGAATTCTTTGATGACCCTTCTAGATCAATCCTCTTTGACTTAATCCAACATGACCCTTTTTCCCCATTTACTTTTCACTTAAAGACAAAAGGTCACGTTTACTAATGTTTAAGTAAATATTAATCTAAATGTTACTTTTTTTCCTTTTTAACCCCTTTTTTATTGTTGAGAAGTAATTAATTTGTTTTTAAAACATTTCTGGACACTAGAAGTCCCTTTCTCATCATCCCAGTATTTAGATATTTTTGTCGTGATTCCAACGAACTATTACACCAAGGTGTCCCCTCAAATAATATGATATGAATAAAACATTTAGTGCGTTTAATTAAATTATGCTCGATAATAGTCCAAAATAATAGGAATCATCAAAATTCCACGAAACCAAGAACAAACTATGCATAAGTGATCTTGATGATAAAATATGATAAATGGAATAGGCTATGCCTCATATAACTCCTCCAAACCCTTTGAGTTCATTGGTAACATAACCTCACCCCTTTATCCTGGATGACACGACCCCAAGAAGCCATCTCCAACTGTATAATAGGGAAGCCCAAAAATGGGGACATGACAGTCCTCCCTTCCCAAATATTTATTATCCTAAATCAATGCCTTCGTATCCATAGGAACAAGAAGTTGAACCCAATTGAAAATAATAATGATCCTCGGGTCCCAAACTAATTTGAAAGTTGTGAAGCACCTACACCCACAATATTTTCCTGCAATGTACTAACATAAGAGGCCTCTTGAAGGCCACTGATCAATAGGGAAATCAAATATTGTGAAGAATCGGTCTACCCTTCATAGAATATCCCACCTAGGAAACCAATCAAATGCTCCATATGAATAGGCTCTTGAAAGTAACAATTGGCTCTCCCATATGTACAATTTTTCAAATTATCAACCCATAAAATCTGAGGGTCCCATGCTATCACTAGAAAGGACCCATCATTTTGACATTGTGTCACTCTAATCATAAATATTTGGCCCTTCTTCCTATATGGTATCCTCCACTTCTACAACTGCAAGCTGTAGTGACTCAAAGAATCATCCCCACTATCAAGGATCATATCCTACCAATGTTTATCATTGAAGTCATCCAAACCAACTCTAAAATCAGGCATCCAGGAGAATTCTATGTTGTCACAAACTAATAGGGAATCAATGACACCTAATATCCAAGTGTCAAAGGGGAAAACCCTAATAATCTAGCACCCCCATCCTACTGCAATCATCCATGCATCATCCAAAAAATATCCCAACACCTCATCTACAAATTCCCTCCATGCAAACCTCTCCTTGACCTTCCTATAAGTTGTAAATTCACTAGGGTCCCAAAGTATTCTATATCATGTGAAACACCCTCTTCTCATAACACTGATCTGCAAGGTGATAACAAAAGAAACCACTTGATTTCCCCTAATAATCCATGAAATCATAAGATGCATAAACTCAATCAAATCCTTAGAAGACCACCCCTCCAAGCAACCAATCCTAAGCATCCCAAGATAAACTCTGGAAAGAGAAAATTGTCCATCTCATCTGTATCGAATGTTGATTTGTCAAACACTGTAGTCCCAAGATCCCAAGCTAACCTATGAGAGAAACCATCATGTCGATGTTGCACCCCTCTGATCATAATTTTCTGACCACCATGCTTAGACTACGCTTTCCTCTCTTGGACCCCCAAGCTGAGATCCATGAAAGGACTAACTAATTGGATCGTGTCTCTCCTTAGCATCGCAATGAATTCAAGGTCTTTCAAATCATAGATAGAATCGATCCTGGGTATCGTGAGGGAAAATATACCCCACCATATATAATAAATCTCAACAAATCCTCTCACAACATCCCCACAATGACGTGGATCAATCACTAACATGAACCAATCCTCCTCATCGTCTAAAGAAATATACCACTTCGATGAATTCCAAGGTCCCACCACGAAATCAAAAGTCTGCCACTCCTTATGCCTATTGAAAACTATATGGCCCAATCCACCATAGTATGGATCTCCTCATGTGCACTCTAAGCACTGATCACATGGTCTAAATGAAAAACCTATGTCATGGAAACAATGCCACATTTCTCATCCAATTGATTTAGGTGAACCTCCCATGTCCTATTGTATGTAATGAGGGCATCAAATAACAACAATATATGCCTTTTCCACTGCCTACAAGACTTTAAAGTGACTAGTGCATTGGTGAACCCCAAGGGCATGACCATGGAATCATAATGAAGTCTGGAAGTAGACCTATGAATATCCTACTCCCTTGCCCTCATCTGATGATATCTCAGATGAAGTTCAATCATTAAGGGATATTCTTCTCCCTGAGGTTCACCCATACACTCACCAATCCTCAACTCAATGATATGCTTGAGGATTATGTTGGAAGGTATTCTTGGCTTAAACACCCCACCACTCCATTGTACACTACCATGTGCCAATGAATACCTATGCATATTGTTGGCTATCATTGAATCGTACTATATCATCCAGTATCATGTATGCTCTACTTTATCCATCACTCTGTTGATGTTTCCTGAACCTATATCACAGAGCATGACCATGTTTGTCATATATTTGTCCACCCAATCCATGGTTACATATACTTCCTTGTGGGTTGGTCCACAAGGAATGTTCTCAACTACCTTCTGTGCCACTAAGCCTTGAGTCTTTAGTGGGCTCTCCCAAATAAATGGCTTATGATCCCCACAGTGAAAATCGAGGGCATAGTCAAAACCCTCTGTGTCATACCTCTCCGCAAGCACCTGCAACTCTGAATGATCCTTGTGTGGGATCGTCACAAAAGGCTCCTCACTCAATTCATGGGTGCCACTCATTCCCTCATGTGTCATGGTTACCGAAGGTAATGGATTTTTTGTTGTAAGTGATGAAAAGTGTGCCAAAATCAACTAGTAACAAAGATCCTCAACCTCCCTTTCCTTGTCTTCAACGAACTTGAGAGCAAGGTCCCTATCCATGAAAAAATGCAAGTAATATGTTTTCATATTCTCTAGTGCTTCTTTGATTATGTGTAATTTAGGACTAGTGACTCCACCTGCAAATCCTTTTTGTCTCACCTCAATCTAAGTTTTCCACATAATATCTTCAATGAATCTATGAGCACCATCTTCCTTTGTCAATACTTGTACAACCTACTTCTCTTTGACCAATAATTGGTCTTCCAAATCTTGCAATTATAAGGTTCTTTTCTCAATTCCATCATCATGGTGTAGACTATCAGACATAGGATTTTCTTATTTACTTTCATCTGAAAGAGTGTTATCCCCATCAACACCAACAAACCCACTAGTCGATACCATGCAATGATGGGACTCATGTGGACTATCATCCTCATACAAAATTTTCGATTTGTTTTCATCCACCAAGTCAACCTCTTCTTTTTCATCCTCCACACATGGCTCTATTGACTGCCCCAACTAGCACACTTCTATTTTACTCTAAAATGCAGTATTATCTACAAATTTGCTCACTTCATAGTATGTTCTATTCATCATATTGATAAAAATCTTTGTAAATATTTTTCTTAAATGATTTTTTTGTGTTTCAAGTGACAAATTGTCTTTAGATTTTTCTTTTGTATGCTTAATTTTATGCTATTTTAGTTTGAATATGTTATGTTTTCGTATTTATTCGTAATTTCATGACTGCAAAGCATGAAATTAAAGATTTCTCTCATTGATATTTCTTGGTGAGTTCTTTATACAACATTGTTGTACTTGTCTCGTCTTGACTAAGGACTATTTCTCACATTTCCTAGTTCATTTATAAGAGGACACCATCATTCTATATGGTTATAGTTAATTAAACATGTAATCATATTTAACCCTCAGTAAGATCCTATATCCTCTAACTTTAATTTCATTTTGCTAGGATTTACATTAACGTTATGTCAAGAAAACCTCTCTAAACATCCTACATGAACACAGGTTTAAAGACAAATTTATCACTTATCAAATTACTTCATTTTAAGCATATATTTAGACTTTGGGGTTTTCGATAGGTTTTTTTGTTTTTCATAATTTTGACTTAGGTTAATTCTATGACATATCCATGATCATACTTCTCAATTCAATTCTATTGATCCTCAAGCCTTATACTTCATTTTTTTTCCCATTATTTTCAATCATTCCCTCATACATTGGCTTAATCCTACAAAGGGCTGCAATATGATCATTATAATTGTGCCATCATCCACGATCGGAAATCAAAAGTTCATGGATAATCATAATGACTAAATAGGTCATTTGATCTTGAACACTTCTATCCTCTGTCATGCTAGCAATCTGAGAAATCATCAGAGTTTTAAGTGGTCGAATGTTTCATGTATTCCTTGGTTCTTCGAGTTCCTATCCATCATTGTGGGGATGAGGTATTTGACTCTGTTCCTATTTTTTTTCAATCATCCCTTTGTTTTACAAATAGAGGGTTTTGTTTTTCATAGAAATATCACAGTCTTGGTTCAAGCTACCCTACTCTGCAACCTAGTAAAAGAACGATTCATGGTCCTGTAGTAAAGGTAAAATAAGAGCTAAACGACCCACAAGGTTTTACTTACCCGCAATAGTATAACATAGTTCAACCTCATGCCAAAATTGAGAGATGATTTTGTGAGATGGATTCTGAGCAAACAATGAAGCATTTGACAAAACCGTTAAAAACCCATATCCAAAATTGGGTCAATTATTTTCCAAGAGGGAATCTTCTTTAGAAAAAAAGCAATTTCAAAGATATGCCCCATTTTCTAAAGATAAGAAATTCTGTGACAGTTGATAAAATAGTTTAGGGTTCCAGAAAATCCAATTCTCCTCGAGCTGATCCCTTGGCTCAAAAGGAAGTTATCATTCATGTCTTGTGTGTGACCCAAATAAAAACTTAAAGAGGGTTCGAGCGTACCCAAGACCTAGAATCGATCCTTGATCGATTGAAAGATAAACCCTTGGATTGTTTAGAGAAAGGTGCTCAAATCAAACCTATCAATTTAGAGGATAAACAATGAGTTAAAGAGAGAGAATCAATAGTTGACAAGTAATATAGAACAAAATTTTCTTCGAGCAGTTAAAAAAACCAAAGAACTCTCCAAACACTACTTTCAAGGAATCCATTAATGTCACTATTATCACGGAATCCAATTTACATGCATCCTCGATTTCTAATGGATAATTCCTGGTAATATAAAGTCAACATTTTTAAGTTGTATTTTGATTTTTTGTTTTGATTCTGTAGTGTTTTTTAGACTAGCTACAGAATAAAAGATTCGGTAGCTAGTATTTAATTAGTTTTTGTTAATTTTAATTGATTTTATTCCTTTTATTTCCAGGTCATTAATGTTGGGTATGTGTTATATTCTTTGCATGTGTGTGTGTGTGGGCACGTCAGATTCGATAACTATGTTAAACGGTCCCAACTGTGTGGGTTCTTTGTGTCGTGTGTGTCGGGCGCTTTCCTAGGGGGGTCCTAGGGGGGGCTAGGTATGGCCCCCCTGGTTATGCGTAGCGCCCCAAATGTTTTTTGGGGGCGTTTTTTTCTATTTTAGCAGATTTTGCTATTTTTATCGGTGTTCTAAATTAATCCTGGATTAAGGGATTAGGGTTTTTGTAGCTACAGAATACCTAAAAATATTGTATATATTGTATGGTGAATGGTGAAATTAATAAAATAAAGAGTTGAAAGGTGTGGCACCAAGGAAGGATGGTTTTCTCCTGGTTAAGGGTTTCCATCGTAAATCTCTGTGTACTATGTGTATGAGCCATTGATTAATTTATGTTTTGCTTAAGAATATATATGCATTGCTTTACTTCACAGGTTTAAAACTTACATGTGGTATCAAAGCTCGTTTTTGGCTTCAGAGGGACGCCTTTGTTGCTGAGGGTTTGGCTCGATCTTGATAGATCAAATTTATCTTAGGTCTGTGATAAACTTGGGTTTACTGGGAGATTTTGCAGTGGTTATTCGAGTGTATAAAGAGGAATGGTGAGCTCTTATAGAATCAAGATAGAGAAGTTCAACGGTAAAAACTTTGAGTTATGGAAGCTCAAGATGGAGGACCTTCTTGTAGACAAAGAATAATGGATCGTTGTGGATCCTGGTACATAACCTACTGGTACGCAACCTACTGGCACACAGATGACTGGTACACAACCTACTAGTACACAAACTGCTAGTACACCGCCTACTAGTATGTCAAAGGAAGATTGGGAGAAGTTGGACAGAAGAGAAAGGAGTACTATTCGACTCTACCTGGTAGATTCAGTGTTGTCTAATGTCTCGGGAGAATCTACAACCAATGAACTATGGGATAAGTTAGGGAATTTGTATCAATCAAAGTCCCTGGTAAACAATTTGTTTCTTCGAAAGAATTTGTATCATATTAGGATGGAAGATGGAGATTCTATGACAGAACATCTAAATGCCTTTAATACTCTGGTAAGTCAACTTGTCTTTGTTAATATTACGATTGCAAAAGAAGATAAGTGTATTACTTTGTTATCTTCTTTTCCATACCCTTGGGATACTCTGGTTGTAGCAATTGGTAGTACCACTCAATCTACATTGAAGTATGAGGATGTAGTTGCATCCTTGTTATCTGAAGAGATGAGGCAGAAAAGAATGGATGGTTATAGCACAGATGCTTTATTTTTAATAGGTTGTACTCAAGATAGGAATCCTGGTAAGTCTTTAGGGGGGAGATATAAATCTACAAGTAGATCTAAGTCTCCAGGAAAATCTTTGAGGAAATGTTGGAAGTGTGGTAAAACAGGGCATTATAAGAAAGATTGCAAGTCTAAGAAGGTTGATAAACCAAAGGGATCTGATAGTACCTCTTCCACAGAGGAAAAAACCTCCACTGAAGAAGGAGGTGATGTTTACCTAGAATCTACAGGTACACATGAAAACCATGATGTATGGTTTATCGACTCAGGTGCGTCATATCATATGACTCCTCACAAGGAGTGGTTCTATGAATATGAAAAATATGATGGTGGTGATGTATTCCTAGGAGATGACTCGAAAACAAAAATCACGGGACGTGGAAGGGTTAAGTTGTTTCTAAAATATAGAAGGATTAGAACTCTCCCTAGGGTTTTGCACATTCCAAAACTAGCCAGGAGCCTAATATTTGTAAGCAAGTTGGATGATGCATGAGTGGATATTGTATTGGGAAAGGGAACTTGCAAGATGGTACGAGGGGAAACGATATTGATGAGGGGAGATCAGTGTGGAACTTTGTAAAAGTTGTTGGGAAGCACTTATACTAATGGGTGTAATAGTTCTGTTGTCCCTAAGCAGAGAAATAATGGAGATAAGACCAATACTGTCCCTGAAAAGAAGACCATGTTGTGGCATAAAAGACTGGGGCATATTGGAGAAAACAGATTTCTAACACTACACGATAAAGGTATGGTTGAAGGTATGTCTAATTTCACTCTGGATTTTGATTTCTGTGAACATTGCATGTATGGTAAACAGAATCGAGTAAGATTCTCATCTGGTGCTACAAGAGCAAAGGGGATCTTAGAGTTGATACACAGTGATGTGTTTGGACCTATTCATGTTCCATCCCTAGGTAAATCTGTTTATTATGTTTCATTCAAAGATGATTTCTCAAGGAACACATGGATTTATTTTCTTAGAAAAAAATCTGAGGTATTTAATAAATTTAAAGAGTTTAAGGCTCTGGTAGAAAATCAGACAAAAAATAAAATAAAGGTATTGAGGACAAATAATGGTGGACAATTCTGCAGAAATGAATTCAAAGAATTATGTAAGAAGTGTGGTATAGTAAGGTAGAAGACTACTCCATACACACCTTAGCAGAATGGAATTGCAAAAAGGATGAACAAGACACTCATGGAAAAAGCAAGGAGCATGCTTAGTGGTGCCGAGTTAGGACAAGAATTCTGGGCAGAGGCAATGGGTACAACATGTTACCTAGTCAATCGATCACCCTCATCAGCGTTGGATGGTAAAAATCCACACGAGTTATGGACTGGCAAGAAACCCTCTCTTGAACATCTTAGAGTGTTTGGTTGTGATGCGTATGTACATGTTCCAGAGGAAAATAGGATTAAGCCCGATAATAAAGTTGTAAAATGTATCTTTAATGGTTATAAAGATGGTGTGAAAGGTTATAAGCTTTGGAACCCAGAAACTAAGAAGACTTTTTACAGTCGGGATGTTGTTTTTAGAGAGGTAAAAGATGTTTCCAAACAGAAATTCCTACCAAGGAAAGAAGAACCTAAGAAAATAGAGCTTGATTTGGATGATGAAAAATATGAATCATCTGAAGAATATGAAGCAGAAGAAGAAGAAGAAGAACCTCATACCCCAGTATTGAGAAGATCGGTGAGAGAAAGAAGGAATCCAAAAAGGTATAGTCCACCTGATTTCCGTTCCAATTTTTCTTTAGCTATTACTGATGATGATCCCATAAATGTTAGGGAAGTAGTGAATTCAGAGGATAGTAAACTATGGAAGAAGGCCATGGTTGAAGAAATGGATTCCTTGGATAAGAATGAGGCATGGGATATAGTTGAGTTGCCAACTGGAAGAAAATATGTT
>JASDQU010188821.1:0-18347 GCA_032191745.1 Picea mariana | reverse complement strand
AAACTATATGCCAAACCATCCAAATGTTTCTTTGGGGTGAAGTAGGTAGATTATTTGGGTCATATTGTATCTCATGAAGGTTTCAAGGTAGACCCTAATAATAATAAAGCCATGGTGGAATAGTCAATTCCCAAAACATTGAAGAATATTAGAGGATTTTTGGGTTTGATAGGATACTACCACAAGTTTTTTCTAAACTATGGAAGAATAACAACACCTTTAACTGCATTAACTAAGAAGGATGCATTTTAATGGACTGCAGAGGCTACTCAAGATTTTGACTAGCTTAAAGAGGCAATATGCAAAGCTCCTGTCTTGACCACACCAGACTTCACAAAATCCTTTATTGTAGAATGTGATGCCTCGAGAAATGGCATTGGTGTTGTTCTAATGCAAGAAGGAAGGCCCCTTGCTTTTGAAATTCGACCACTTAAGGGAAAGGACTTACACAAACCCATTTATGAGAAGGAAATGATGTCAATACTAAATGCATTGAAGAAATGGCACCCTTAGCTAATAGGTAGGCACTTCAAGGTAAAACAAATCATGAAAATCTTAAATACTTCTTGGAAAAAAGACTATCTTCATAAGAGCAACAAAAATGGGTGACCAATATGTTGGGTTATGACTTTGAAATCATCTACAAAAAAATGAATAAAAAAATTGTGGAATAATGTTTGGTTTTCCAACAAAATAAGGCGGAAACAATTAGATCCCGGGTCTTTTACAACGATTATCCATTCCAAGTCAGCATTGGGAGGAGGTTTCCATGGATTTCATCACAGGGTTACCGAAGTCTAAAGGAAAGAGTGTCATCATGGTGATTGTTTATAAACTTACCAAGTACATACACTTTTGTGTACTCTCTTATCCTTTCAAATCTAGTACAATTGCTACCACATTCATGGAGATAGTTCCAAAGCTACATGGAAGCCCAAAGATTATTGTAAGTGATAGAGATCCCATCTTCACTTGACATTTTTGGACATAATTATTTTATTATTTGGGTACTCAATTGGCTCATAGATCATGTTATCATCCTCAATACAATGGACAAACTGAGATAGTGAACAAATGTCTAGAAGGATAACTTTGTTGATTTGTCTCTAATAAACAAACACAATGGTTTAAGTGGTTACCCTTAGCACAATGGTGGTATAACACTTCCTTTCATATTGCAACAAAAATGACACCATTTATGGCACTTTATGGATATCACCCACCATCCATCAATTCTTCTCTATAATACAAATATAAGGTTGAAGCAGTGGAATATTCCATCAAGCATCAACAAAAAGTTCTCTAAGTCTTAAAGGACAACTTGACCATGACACATAATCACATGAAACAACAAGAAAATCAACATCGTAGTGAAATAAGTTTTCAAGTAGGGGATTGGGTATTTTTGAGACTACAATCATACAAACATATGTCCCTCGAGCAAGATAATAAGGATAATAAATTATCAGCGAAGTACTATGGCTCTTATAAGGTTTGGCAAAATATTGGTAGTATGGCATACAAATTAGAGCTTCCTGCATCTTCTCAAGTACACCCAGTTTTGCATGTTTCATGCTTAAAGAAGGTTATAGGTGGCACGATCCTAGTGGAAACTATATGGCTTGAACTTGACGAGGAAGGAAAAATCATATTGGAGCTTGAATCTATAACTGACACAATAATTCTTTAGCTGAGGAATAGATCAATTTTAGAGTATCTCATTAAGTGGAAGAAACTACATGTTGAAGATTCCACGTGGGAAGATGAGTATTTTATATAGAAGCATCTAGAAATATTCATGCATTGAGGACAACACGTTTCTGAAGGGGAGGGGCATGTTAAGCCCTAAATTGTGGCACATTACCCATTAATTGGGTCATATTACATTAGTATTGTTATTTTATTTATGTCGACTTGGGTCCATTAGTTGTAATTATACCTCCTAGTATCCTACATATACCAAGGAGACATTTTCATTTGGAATCATCTTGTATTTGTGAATTCATATGATGTATAAGGAGGTTTTCCCCTCAAAGAGGCTTATTATCTTAATTTATCTATTTGTTAAGGCGTTGAGTAATTATTTTGAGGTGTTTCTGTTATTTTGATATTTGGTTCTTAACATTCACATGACATCTTTTTTAGTCTGTGGTAACTAAGTATCTAAAATATAGGTTTCTTTGCTTTATGACAACCCATTCCACCAACTGTAGTGTTATTTACTAATGTAATTTTATCGTCACATTGTACTTTGTTTTTATCTTGGTGTCTTCCAAGTACATGTATATAACATAAATAAATATATAATAATAATAATAATAATAATAATAATAAATAATGAATACAAATAACTAATAAATAATAATTAATAATGAAGAGTCATGACATCCCAATGAAAGGACTCATATATTCATGAAAGGGAACCCCTTTGTGGGTATATAAGGCCCTCATTTCTCATTGTAATATCATCTCATATTCATATACATTATTTTTAAATATATTATCCTTTATGGATTATAACTTGTTTTCCTACCTACAGTGGGTATTTACCTTGTGAACCGGCTTGGTTCACTATAGTGGTATCACAACTTCATTATTGATTCTAGCCATTGGCCATATAGGGTTCTAGCCACACTAAAAAATATTCAGATTTTCTATGATCTTCGGGCCACACAGAAACATTAGGAATAAAAATATGCCAATGCAAATACAATAATGATAATAAAATATTACGAGGCTATGAATTATTATTTCGTCTTCAAAAGTTGGAAGAAATTAGGAAAACAAAAAGAGTAGATATTTTTATTTTAAAAAGAAAGGTTTTCTTAAAGGAACGTGAACACATATAAGTGCATACCAAGAAAAGGTACAAAAAGGTAATTGAAAAAAAAGTTCCAAAGAAGCGGAAAAGTGAATATTTTATTTTACCTTTATAGATTTAATGACCCATGGTTTTTGTAAACCATTGGCCCATGGTATTCCATACCATATATATGTTTGTGTGTGTATTTATTTCTAAAGAAATATACCACAGGGTCGTGTTTCTTGAGCCCTAGCCACCACTAACAAATATTCAAGAATATAAAAATGAGTATTTAAAGTCTCCTAAGATATTTAAAATTTTTAAATGGTGAAGTATATATAAGTGGAAAGAGAAAGTATATAGAAAAGGATTTTAAGAATATTAAAAGGGAAAGTGGTAAAGTTTAAAGAGTTATTATTAAATTTTATTTGAGGATCTTATGCATTCAGTACATTTAATCTTTTACTTACTTTTGAAGTAGTAAGTGAACTATAACAACTATAAATAATCCTACGTTTTTGGCAAAATGTCCATTTTGTGAAATGGTGTTTAATTTTCAAGAGTCCTTTAGAAATCAAAATTTTAAGTGCACAAATTGTCGAAAACCATTTATTCTAACATAATATAAAAACGACTACAAGAAATTGGAAGACAAATTAGCATATTATAAAGAGACCAATAGAAAATTACAAAATGAAGTTGTCATGGAGAAACTTAAGAATAAATTGTATTCTTACCAAGCAAAATGTAATGAGGAGTTGCATGCACAAATTAAAGACGAGAAAAAAAAATATGACAAGACCTTACTAGAATGAAATCAAGAAATATCTCACCTAAAATATCAAAATCAAAAGTTAGAACAAGCTAATCAAAATCTTATTAATAAATTATCACAGAAATATGAAGAGAATTGTCGTTTAAAGAATGGTAGTCAAAGTTTGGTTGCACAAATTAAGAAGTTGAAGAACAGGAATAAATAAAAAATGGAAAGGTTAGAACAATTTACTAGTAAAGAGGAAATGACTAGTGAAGAAACAATGTCTGAACCTATTGAAATTGATAAGTTTCCAGTTAAAAAAATCCAGGCCTATGAAATGGGAATAAACACAGATCTATTTGAATTACCAATAGTATCAAGAGTTGAAGAGATATCCAACAAACAAGATTTTGAAGAGATTCATGTGCCTTATCATCATCTGAATCACAAGAGTTGTCATGACCAACAACAAAGTGAAGAGGAATATGAACAATGTTCTTCTTACCAACAACTAAACCACAATATTGTAAAGGAACAAAGACAAAATCGACAACTTGTATGGAAGCCTGAAATGAGAAGCCTTGTGAGGATAATCGATAATAAAACGATTCCAATGAAGGTAGATTTGAGATGGATCACTCCACATAAAATGAAACACATCAGTTTAGTAATTCGAAGGTTATATCATCTTGGTTCATCAAGTATCACAACTACAAGAACAAAATATCTTGAGAAGACAGTGCGAGCCAAGACAAAAGTTAAGGAGAAGCCTTTAGTAAATTATTCTTTGAGGACAAAACATTTTTAAGGGGAAGGCAATGTAAAATAAATAAATATATAATAATAATAATAATAATAACTAATTAATACAAATAACTAATTAATAACAATTAATAATAAAGAGTCATGACATCCTAATGAAAGGACGCATATCTTCATAAAAGGGAACCCATGTGTGGGTATATAAGGCCCTCATATCTCATTGTAATATCATCTCATATTTATATACATTATTATTTAATATATTATACTTTATGGATTATAACCTGCTTTCCTACCTACATTGAGTATTTACCTGGTGAACCGGCTTGAAGCTACATAGAAGCCCAAAGATTATTGTAAGTGATAGAGGTCCCATCTTCACTCGACATTTTCAAACATAATTATTTTCTTATTTGGGTACTCAATTGGCTCATAGATAATCTTATCATCCTCAATCTAATGGAAAAACTAAGATAGTGAACAAATTTCTGGAAGGATACCTTCGTTGCTTTGTCTCTAATAAACAAACACAATGGTTCAAGTGGTTACCCTTGGCAGAATGGTGGTATAACACTTTCTTTCATACTGCAACAAAAATGACACCATTTATGGTGCTTTATGGATATCACCCACTGTCCATCACTTCTTCTCTAAAATAAAAATACAAGTTTCAAGAATTGTAATATCACATCAAGCATCAACAACAAGTTCTCCAACTCTTAAAGGATAACCTGACCATGTCACATAATCACATGAAACAAAAATCATATCAACATCGTAGTGAAAGAAGTTTTGAAGTAGGGATTGGATATTTTCAAGACTACAACCATACAAACATATTCCCGTCAAGCAAGCTAATAAGGATAATAAATTATCACTGAAGTACTATGGGCCTTATAAGGTGTTGCAAAAGATTGGTACTATGGCATACAAATTGGAGCTTCCTGAATCTTCTTGAGTACACCCAGTTTTCCATGTTTCATGCTTAAACAAGGTTATAGGTGACAATATCCTAGTGAAAACTATATGGCTAGAACTTGACGAGGAATTGAAAATCATATTGGAGCCTAAAGCTATCACTGATATAGCAATTTTTCAGCTAAGGAATAGATCAATTTCAGAGTATCTTATTAAGTGGAAGAAATTGCATGCTAAAGATTCCATGTGGGAAGATGAGTCTTTTATACAGAAGCATATAGAACTACTCAAGCATTGAGGACAACACTTGTCTTAAGGGGAAGGCATCTTAATCCCTAAATCATGGAAAATTACCCATTAATTGGGGCATATTACATTAGTATTGTTATTTTATTTATGTCGGCTTGGGTCAATTAGTTGTAATTGTACCTTCTGGTCTCCTACATATACCAAGGAGACCTTTTCATTTGGAATCATCTTGTATTTTTGAATTCATATGATGTATAAGGAGGTTTCCCCCCTGAAGAGTCTTATTATATGAATTTATCTATTTTTTAAGGCGCTGAGTACTTAATTTGAGGTTTTTATGCTATTTTGATATTTGGTTCTTAACATTCATGTGCCATATTTTTTAGTTTGTGGTAACTAAGTCTCTCAACCATAGGTTTCTTTTGTTTATGACAACCCATTCCACCAACAACACTTCTATTTACTAATGTAATTTTATCATCACATTGTGCTCTGTGTTTATCTTGGTGTCTTCCAAGTACATGTCCAAAAACTTATACATTGCGACACATACATTTTCTCAATGCTAATTTTTTATTTCTATCATGATTGTTTCCACATGTATTCACTGCACCCACTATGTGTTGGTCACAATGCTCATTGCATATTTCATTGTACTTCTCCCTTAGCAATGGCTCATAGTGAATATGAACTGTATGTGTTTAAAATGACAACACACCAATTGTTTTATCACAATTTGAGTCAGTAGAATATAGGTTGAAAATATTGCTACCATGGAGGGACCACACTTGGATATTTACATTGAAAATGAATGATATCCATTGCAAACAAAATTCCCCACCCTTTATCTTTCCTTTTTCATATGTTATTTCCATATTTACAATATACTTATGCTAATTTGCAATACTTGTTGTATTTCCTAAAAGAGCATGTGGAAGATATTCATGCAAGTAATGCAATGCATTTTGGTCGCCACTTTTCATTGAATTACAAAAAGATTGCACAATATAAAGTTTCAAGTACTTTGCATTGAAATATGTGGTTATCAAATAGAAAAGTGCTTCAAACAAAATATCACCACAACTAGATGCGATAGTAATTTATTTGTTCAATCCATAAGAATGCATCTTGTCCATATTACATTTCCAATAGTATTCGAGGTTTTTGCACTGCGGTGACAAGCAAGTATCAAGTTGTTCAAGATTGCATCTTGCTAGTTTCTTGTAAAGAAATGGTTCGTAGTGACCACTAACATGATTTGTATCATGAAACAAGATGCAATATGGATCTACATTTACATTTTTGTTGAAGTGCAAATACTTTGTTTTCCTCATTAGTGACCAAATTGTAATTGATATATTTATCCATTTTTCTAACCATTGTATGCAAAACATATATCACCATAGACCTCCCTCATTGTAATTTAGATTTGAATATGAAAACATGTGCATTTTCGATAGATATATGTAAATTTCATGAATCCCATGCAATTCATACAAGAAATTGAATCATATTTCAAGCTCATATGATTCCAATGCTTCTTTATCTCCATTGTCCAAACAGACCAAGAAATGATCTATTAATCCATTTCGCAATTCAATGGAAGAGTAGCAGAATTGAAAAAGGATGTGTAATGTATCAAACAAACAACCCCCATGATTATATGTAAATTTCTCCAATTTATTAACACCATTTCTATGTAGAACATGGTCAATGTTTCCATGGACAATGCACTGCCCATTGTTTCCATAGTTTTCAACATTTGTTGTATCTTCCATGTTCCAATTTATGTCATTCAAAACTTTTCAACATCTATTGTATCTTCCATATTCCAGTTTATGCCATTCAGATGATGCTTAGGCTTTGTCTATAGCATTGACCAACCAAAAAAAACATAAAATGCTAAATAAAATATCAAAGTAGCATACCTTTTTTTTGTGTTCAGCTTTGATTTTCTTTGATACACATAGTTTCTAAAATAGTCCTTGACCAACTTAACCAACCCTTGAAAAAGAAAAAGAATAAGCAACTATTAATTTTCCTTGGGATGCATGGTACATCCCAAAAATATTTCATTTTATGGATTGATCGAACAAAACAAGAAGAAAAAATAAAACTGGTTTGCTCAAACATTACACTAATGGCATTGCAAACTTGAATGAAATGAAGTAACTGCATAATGCATGAACCACATATTATCAAACAATAACAATGGATTGTTTTGCAAAACATAGCAATGGTGATGTCTGATGTCAAAATTAACAGTATTTGTATGTATTAGATTCAACTATGTCTGTCGACGCAGTGCATACTAAAAACAAGAAAAGAACCTAGCTTCATGTATTTGTTAGATACATAAACTAATCAGGCAGACCATTGGATAAAATCAATCCACTACATAAATACTTTCAACCTCTCCAATAAATATTTCAGGGGCACTTCTTGGCAACAAAAGGCTAGATGCTACAAATTCTCTACCCATGGCTTGAAAATATACTAAGTGTTTAGTGTACGAAAGGCATAGTTGTGTGCAGCATGAAAATATGACCATAGAAAAACCTTTCATCCAACCTCAAAAGTCACAAAGTAAAAACACTTTTGATTAGCAAATTTTCCAAAGATAAATAGAAAACATAGCTGGTATTGTGTAAGGCCAAGAGCATGATGCAAATCCACTAAAATGGATTTTTCACATATATCGTTTGTCTTTAAAACAATAATAACTGCAATAAAAACCTCTGAGTATCCCAGAAAGAACCAATGCAGTTTCTTTGCACTACTTCTACATGCATGTCCTTTCCATCTAAATCACATCAAATCAATTTACTATAAATCAATGATCTATCTTTCAAATTACTTCACTTGTCACAATCACCGACGCAAAACTATTTGTGAGGAGGTGCATAAGTGAAACAATGCGTGAGAATAACCCGTGTCAGCTATCTACACAAGGATTATAAATATTTAGTGTTTAATAGACCAAATATATCTATGTGAACTACACAATTGTTGAAGCATCCAAGAATGACAATGCCAAAACATAAGCAATATGAAATCTCAGTACAAGCATTATAAGAATGGATTATCTAGACAAGGATTCAAAATAGTTTGAGTGATCACGTTGAAGCACATGCCTATGAAGAGCATCATCATATTGCATCATTAAAATCACCTACACAAAATGAAAAAAACAATAGGAATAAAGGCATCACAACAATTGTTTTTTGAAAATTAAATAAATCATAGAGCTCACATTGCTTCAAGAGAAAGTGAATTTACTTTGCACCAATCCTAAATCACTTCCCTTTCATTCTAAATCTCAGAAAAATAAATTCCCCAAAAGTGACCAGGCCTTCATCCATATTATTTATCTTGTTACAACAAAGTGTAGAACTATTGCAAATGCAGATGCGTGGAAGCATATCAGCTTGTGAGCATGTCTTTGCTCTGCACAATGGTCGAAAATATAGAAAGTATTTATTATTCCCGTCATGTTTCTATGCACAATGCCAATGCACACAACCAACATGTATGCAAACTCGAAAAACACGTCAGTAGCAAAATCCTCTGTAGAACTAGCAAGGTGCAAAACTAGAAGTGCCAATGTGAAAAAGAATTGCAATGCAAGCATGCTAGAGAATTGCTAACAATTCTCTGCATAAGAACTGAAAACAGACCAAATGTCCATTGTGTCAAGAAAAAAAACTATACAAAGCACGAGAGACACAGTTATGTAGGTTGTGAACAAATCGTCAGCGAAAAAGTCTTTGCACATAAGAAGAAACACATTGTCGATCAAAATATTGAACATCCACTACACAAGAATCCTCTCTTTGGATTGGATGCAAAATTTTCATATACTCTTGCAAAATCTTTGTTTCAGGCATTCCACGTATCCCTTCCATTTCCGTTACTCTTCCATTGAATTTTGGAATGGATCAATATATCATTTATTTCTTTTCCTCGACAATAAAGATATATAGACACTGCAATGACATCAATAAATAAATCATAGACCTGATATTTCTTCAATACAGAGTTCATTTACTTTGCACCAATTCTAAATCACTGCCCTTTCCTTCTAAATCTAAGAAAAATAAATTCCCCAAAAGTGACTGGGCCTTCCTCCATATTACTTAGCTTGTCACAACAAAGTGTGGAACTATTGAAAATGCGGACCTACAAAAGCATATCACCTTGCATGTATGTCTTTCCTCCACACAACAGTAAAAAATACAACATGTCTTTATGATGCCCACAACATACCTATGCCCAATGCTAACACACACAACTAATAGGTATGTACACCTGGAAAACATGTTGGTATCAAAATACTCTACAGAACCATTGAGGTGTGGAACTGCAAGTGCCAATGTGCAAAAGAACTATAATGGAAGCATGCTAGATAATTGCTAACAATTCTTTTCACATGAATTGAAAATAGACCAACTGTCCATTGTGCCAGGTAGAAAAAATTGTGCAAAGCACAAAATACATAGCTATGTGGGATGTAGACAAATCGTCAAAGTAAATTCTCCACACTTAAGAAGAAACACATTGAAAATCACAATATTGAACATTTGCTACACATGAATCCTCTTTTTAGATTGGATGAAATTTTTCATATACTCTTGCAAAATATTTTTTTCATGCATTCCATGTCTCCCTTCCATTTCTGCTACTCTTCCATTGAATTTAAGAATGGATCAATATATCATTTCTTCCATTGCCTCGACAAAAAATTATATAGGTATTGATATCAATAAATAAATCAGAGACATAACTTGTCACAACAAAGTGTTGAACTATTGCAAATGTGGACCTGCGAAAGCATAGAAACTTGCAAGCTTGTATTTTGTCCACACAACGATAAAAAATATAGAAATTCTTTTCTATGACCACCACGTACTTTCCCCTAATGCCAATGCACACAAAAAATACATATGCACACTCGAAAAAGATGGGCATAGAAAAATCTTCCGTAGAACCACAAAGGTGTGGAATTGCACAATGACAACTAACATAAATTCTCCACACAAGCATTTAGAATACACAGGTGCTTCTTTCAATAGCCATATTCCTATGAAAATTACACAAACTTTCCACAACCCATATTGCAAAACTATTGCAAATGCCAACACATGAAAGCACCACAATGTAGGGAACCCTAACAATCGATATCAATTTTTCACAAAATAGTTGAAAATAGAACAAAGGTTCACTATTATAGGGAAAAACGTGCACATAACTCACAGTTTCATTTGCAATATGTCTTTGCTTAGAGAAAACGTGTGGAAGACATAAATACACCAAATACTCACAAATGTGCATAGAAAAAGCCTCTGGAAAACATAGAAAAAATCCATGTCCCAGAACTATTGCAAGTGCCAACGTGCAAAAGCACCACAATGTAAGCATGTCATAGAATTGGTAACAATTCTCTGCACATTAATTGAAAATACACCAAATTTCCATTTTGTCAGGCAAAAAATTGTACAAAGCACGAAATACATAGTTATGTGGTATTTCTTACCCTCTAGCATAGATTTCCAGAATCCCAACACCACAACTCTCGCAACTTGCAACACACAACACTTCAAAACTGACAACAACTTCATCTTTTTGAATGATTTTTTCCCTATTAACCTTTAATTGTCTTCGTCGCGCACACTTTATGTAAGAAACTCTGGCCCGCTTTAATTGCCTCTACAAAAAAACAAAACAATAATCAACCATTTCAACCAGCAACAAACCAGAAGTAACTGCACTATGCACAATGTATTTTCCTTGTACACCGTTGAATATTTTCAGCCTACACAGTTACTGCCAATAACATAACTGAGGTAATTCCACTATGCATGCAACCAAACTAGGTCAAAGCATGGTAGCATATGTATAGGATTTCTTAGCCTCTGGCATAGATTTGTATAAGCCCAAATTCATGTCTAGTAAGTCACTAGTTGCAACACCTACAACTTCTGAAGAACCTTGTCTTTCTAGCTCGTAGCACACTATATCATGATAAAACACAAATGCCTCAACAATTACTTTGAACAAACAAACTCAATTAAAAATTCTTGCAATCCATAAAATCCCCCGCACATAGTCATGACATAGTGTGCACAAAAATCTATATATATTTATTAAAATTTGTCGATACATTGTACAATAATAAATACATTTTCATATTCTGTGGCCTACAACTTTCAATGTCCCCATTCAACAACTGACATGGTGGCAAGCTTAAAAAACCGAGATCATTTTAGAACTTTGACACCTGTACTTTCACCTCTTCCAACCATGCACTACAACTGCATAATTAAATTGCTTATTAAATTATCGTTGTTGGCCCAATAATAAGATCTTGTTTTGAAGGACCAATCACAAGCCAAGAAATAAATTGAATTTCTCACACCAAAGTTAAACTATAGAAACAATTGTTAAATTTTTGGTCCATGCAAAAGCAAAATCACGTTCAAAGAAAATCCGATTGTTGTAGTCCCAAACCTTCGGCAGGGACTAATAACAATATTTTTTTCTTCAAATGAGATAAAATCTACAATGCTTACTTTGTTTTCGATAAAATCTCAAATTTTTGAGATGGAACAATTTAATTGTGTGTAAATTAAATTTAGGTGGTTAAGTTGTTTCTTTATATTTAAAAAACTTGAACTCTTTGCCATTGTTTTATGTCATACTTTAGGATTAAAACAATACCTTAACTTAACATAAAACATTGTGGTTATGTGTTTTTAAGGGAGAAACAATTTAAGGAAAACATTTCACGCATGGACTAATTTTCCATGTTTTTTTTCCCAAAAAAAGATATGACAATTTGCATTTTAATTGTGGAATTTTTATAGGATAAAGGTATTTATTTTTAAAAAGTCTAAAATTTCTAGAAATTTTATTAAATCCTTAAAATTTTTAGTAATTTTGACAAATATATGGGAAAATATTTTATACTTGGCATTTTAAAATTAGTAAAAATGACCAAGGTTTTTACACTTTAAACAAGAATGGATCCTTAAAATTTTCCCTCCTTTTAAGTAGGATTTAGAAACTGAGTACTTGCATATATTCATAACAAAAGTCTCTGGACAACATGGAAAAAATCCATGGCCCATCTAACTATTGCAAGTGGCAACGTGCAAAAGCATCGCAATGCAAGGATGTCAGCGAATTGGTAACAATTGTCTGCACATGAATTGAATATAGACCAAATGTCCATTATGCCAAGAAAAAAAATTGTACAAAGTACGAAATACATAGCTATGTGGGATGCGTACAAATCGTCAAAGAAAAAAAATCTGCACATAAGTAGCAACGCATTGCACATTGCAATATTGAACATATGTTGCATAGGAATCCTCTTTTTGGATTCGATGAATTTTTTCATATATTCATGCAAAATCTTTGTTTTATGCAATCCACGTCTCCCTCCAATTTTTTTTAGTCTTCCATTGAATTGCGAAATGGAGCAATATATCATTTCTTGGTTTTCCTCAACAAAAATGATATACAAACATTGCAATGATATCAATATGAACTAGGACACTATTTCTTGCAACAATTACATTAGATTCGCGACAACAATGCATATCTTTCGAAAAAATGTAGCTATCCACATCTTCAAATGTAAATGAAAATGTGGAAAACATAACTACACCGAGTTCCCACACATGTTCATCGCAAAAGACTCTAGAGAACATGGGATAAATCCAGTGTATAGAACTATTGCAAGCATCAACGTGTGTAAGCACCATAATGCAGAGACACCATAGAATTAGTATCAATCATCCACACAGGAATTGAAAAACAGATCAAATGTTCAATGTGCCAGAAAAAACTATACAAAGCATAGAAGAAACAACTATGTGGGATGCAGACAAACCGTGAAAGAAAGTGTCTTCATATATATGAAGCAGTGGATTGGACATCACGATATCTTTCGAAAAATGCAACTATCTAATGTTCAAATGAAAATGAAATTCAAGGAGAACTATCAACACATGCAATTTTTCATATGATGAACCAGAAGAGCACATAAGATACAACTACGCGGGGTGTGAATAAATTGTCAAAGCAAACACCTCCGCACATAAGCAACAACACATTACACATTGCAATATCTTTCGAAAAATGCAACTATCCACATATGATGAACAATAATGAGGTTTAATAAAGAACCAAAGAAAACTCCAATAAAACATAGTACCTACGTTATACATGAAGCATATATTATTAGACAACAAGCACACAAACTGATTGAATCTATCCAACAAACATAAGTGAACATAAGTGAAAATAAGAATTGGTTTCTAATCTTCCTTTCCATATAGCATGCAATGCACATAATTAATTATCGTTTGACATAGATTTGCAGAAGTCCAACACCACAACTCCTACAACTTGCAACACACAACACTTGAAAATTGACAACAACTTCATCTTTCTGAACATACTTTTTCATGTTAACCTTTAATTCTCTTCGACGTGTGCACTTTTTGTAAGAAACCCTAACCCACTTAAATTTCCTCTACAAAAGAACAAAAAAATAATCATTCATTTCAACCAGCAACAGACCAGAAGTAATTCCACTATGCATGACTGTTTTTCCCAATACATCATTGACTATTTTCAGCCCACACAATTTCTTCCAATAACATAATAGAGGTCATTTCATTATGCATGCAACCAAACTGGGTCAAAGAAAGGTAGAAAATGCAAAGGATTTCTTACGGTTTGGCATAGATTTGTAGAAGCCCAGATTCATGTCTAGTAATTTGCTAGTTGCAGCACTTGCAACTTCCGAAGACCCTCATATTTTTGGCTCATAACACATTATATCATGATAAAATGCAAAGACTTCAACAATTACTTTGAACAAACAAACTCAAGTAAAACTCCTTGCAATCCATAAAACTCCTCGCACATATTCCTGTCATATAGTACACAAATATGTATATATATTTATTATAGTCTATCTATACATTGTATAATAATAATACATTTGCATATTCTCTGACCTAGAGTTTTCAATGTCCCCATTCAACAATTGATATTGGCAAGCTTTGAAAATCAAGGTTGTCTAGGAACTTTGACACTCGATGTGCACCCGTTCCAACCTCGTTACAACTGCATAATTAAATTGCGTATTAAATTGTGTATTCTACTTTTTAAACATTTCAAAATTAAGAACACTTATTTAAATATATCTACTATTTTTTCAATTATGTGAATTTGATTTAGGTGGCATACAGTTGTCCTGAAAGTTATTCATAAGTTTTAATATAAAATATAATTATTTTTTCAACTTTTTATAATGAAAGGGTGAAATGAATTCAAAATAATCCTTCAAATTTCAAATTTGATATAGACTAAGATCAAAACACATAAAAAAAGATTCTAGTTATCACGTAGTTATATTCGGAATATGGTATCAAAGGATAGGTTCTTTTAGTGACATCTTTGACATGTATTTTAGTTATCACTCTTGAATGGAAAGGTATGGCTAGTACAATTAGTTTCATTTAATAAATAAAAAATTAAGATTTAGTTGATCTTTAATCACGTATCACAGTTAACCAAATCCCTTTGTCAAGCCATTTTCCAACCGTTCATGTTGCTGTGGGATAGTTAGTGGCGGCCGTAAGTGGATAGTGGGGACGCGGAGTCGAAGAATCGCTTGATGTATAAAGAAAGCCATATTTCGGTCCCGGATCGGAGAAACCTAGCCCATTGTGAATTTGATTCCAGAGAGTCTCTGAGTGGTCCGGGGAATTTGATCACAGGATATGAGTGATGATCCCTGCAATAATCGTCTTCCAAAGGTACGATGGATCTTTTCCATTATTTGAATCCAAATATTTTGTTGAGGTTGATGTGACAGGCTCTCGGTGTTTTTTTTCCAGAATTCTGTTAAGAATAAAGCGTGCTGTAACAGGCTTTCTCGTGCGCGATTGTTGAATAAACAGAAAACACTCAAAAATGGAGTGGGCCCCTCTTGAGTTATTTTTTGGGTGGGTTTTTGGAGGACCTACTTTTAAATTTTTGGTTAATTTAGAATTTTGATTGATTTTTTGAGCATCTGGATTGGTTTAAAATGAAGCAGAACCAATAAGATAAGGTTATAAAATGTATGGAACTTTAATGCATATAAAACTCAGACTACCCCTGAAAATTTGGCCTACTCCCTCAAAAACTTCACACCACAAAAGAGATAACAATAAATATACCGAAAAAAAAAACCTATTTTTAGCATTAATTCTCACCTCTATTTATACATATTTAGATGAAATTAAATCATTGATCTTGAACATAGATCAAGGGCTCAGATTATCTCTTCTAAATCTTTCTCCTCAATTTAATCAAGCTTATTTATTTTACATCTTTATTTCCATCAACTACTTTAATTCAAGTGCTCAAATTTTCTATTCTAAACCCTTCTCCTCCATCTAATCAAACTTATTTGTTACATCCTTATTTCCATCAAAGTATGACTTACCTGCACAAGAGATCATCATGCGACATGTATGAGTTATGTATTCTAACATGAATGAGACGGGTGTGGTGCAGTATTCAAATTGCACCTTGCCACAGGACTTTTTAAGTGTCAAGTATGGCTGAAGTAAAAGAGCTATTTATCAAAGGTAGTTTATAAAATGGTCAATTTTTTTTATTTTTATAATAAAAATTATAATTTTATTATAAATTTATAATATTTTTTTTATTATTTTTATTTAATAATTTGATAATTGATTTTTAATAATTTTATAGTTATTTTTAATTTAAATTTGAATTTAAAATAATATTTATAATTTTATATTATATCAATAAAAAATTATTTGTATATAAAAGTAAAATTAATTAAAACAAATTAGAATTTTTAATTTAATTTGTTTAATATTATATTTAATTTAATTTAATATATTAATTTAATTTAATATATTAATTGCTTTAAATAAAAAAATATAACAAATATAATGAAAAAAATATTGTAAAATAATAATTTTATTGTAATAATGACAACCATACATAATTAAACGTAGTTTTGTAGTCGAGATGGATAACACCATTTTCCAATGGCATTTATCAAAGTATATCAATAGCTTTTAACTATGCTTTTAACAATGTGGATGTCTATGTGTTATGTGTTTAAATTATGGCTCTAATAGTGTTAACTATTTTCATTATGTGGTGTGTTTTAATTATGTGATTGTGATAGTGTTATTCTTTTAATTATGTGGTTGTGGCAGTGTTACATGTTTTAAGGTTGTTTTTGTCTCTTTAAATGATCTTTTCTCCCCATTCAAGTTTTTCTTGAGAGTAAATTTGATTTTGATGGCATACAATTGTCGTGAAAGTCATTTGTGAGCTTTAATATGGAAAAAAACAATCAATTTTCATCATTCAAACACCATCCTGTATCTTAATATCGAACCCGAAACATTTGTGCTAATAACATTCAAGTTACGTTACATGTTTGAATGTTGTTTCTTTGCATCTCTCCAAATGATATTAGTAAATTTGATTTCAATTGTATCCAGTCGTCCTTGGAGTTATTGAGATATACGCACACCGTTGGGTTCCGATCCCAATACATATTGGTTATTGGCTAGACTGATGGCAGAATTTGCTCATTTTTCACTTATGGTTTTTATGGCAGCGATCATGATTTCAATCAGTCTTGTAGCCAACGATCCCCAGTCTGTATTGGAGGGTGAAAGGTGCATCCCTGACATGATTTTTAGTACTACAACATTTATAGACAACCTGATTTTGTTTTTCATTCGCTCCTCTCAAATATTGACAAAATAAGAAGTAAAGAAGATAATACAGAGAAGACGAAATTGGGAACAAGAATGTGTAGAGTGCATGCGTATTAGATGAAAGAATGAACCTTATAGGTGAGAAACATTAAAAATGAATCAAGAAACAAAACAAGAAATCCTAACGACTGATACAACTGGCCAGAACAACTGGCAGTGTACAATCACATACTGTTGAGGCTACATTTATAACTAACACCCCCTTTTAAACTCAATAGTTACAAACATCAATACTGACAATGCCCAAGTGCTTTCTCTGAAAATCAAAAGAGGTTTTTCCTAATGGCTTTGTAAAAATGTCTGCGAGATGATCTCGTGAGCCACATAATTGAAGGGCGATTTCACCATTATTGACTAGCTCGCCAATGAAGTGAAAACGAGTGTCAATGTGTTTGCTTTTCTTGTGAAAAACATGGTAATTGGATAAAGAAATTAGTGAAGTGTTGTCACACAAGATAAGAGTTGGATCCTTTTTTTGTATGTGACATATCATTCAATAGTCTTCGCAACCACACATCTTGACAGGAAGCTGAGGTAGCAGTGAAATACTCTTCCTCTACAGAATATATTGAGACAATGGGTTGCTTCTTTGATGCCAAAGAAATCAGATTCGTGCCCAGGTGAAAAGCATATCTTGAGGTGCTTTTCTGGTCATCTAAGCTACCTACAAAATCATTGTCAGTGTAACTAGAGAGATGATTATCTTCATACTGTGTGTACCATAAACCGAAATTGAGAGTGCCTGCAACATATCTCAGAATTCTTTTCACCATCTTCCATTAAGAATCTTTGGGAGATTCCATGATCCTGGAAACAAAACCGACTGCATACATAATATTAGGCCTAGGTGTTATAAGATACAACATCTTCCTACTAAAATTGTGTACAAGGTAGAATCCATTGTAGGGCCTTCATCTTGCTTGCTCAATTTTGTGCATAGGGGTATGGGGGTTTCTGTTGGATTGCAGTCTTCCATGAATTTTTTTTTGATGATGTCTGTTGCATACTTTTGTTGACAGACTAAAAT
>JASDQU010188819.1:8515-20316 GCA_032191745.1 Picea mariana | reverse complement strand
TGTCCTAGCATATCTTCATGCACTTCATCATATTATCTTCAAATGTTTCCACAAGTGCAACACAAACAAATTTCGATTGCATCTTCAGCAATACAATCCTTATCACTATGTGTCAAAACCTTTTTACTTTCATTGGCATACCAGCTTTCTCATCCAAGAGAAAACATAATACTCAACGAGGAAAGAATTGGGCACTCTCCCCTTCTTCCAACTCTTTCTACACCGCCAGGGCTAGAGTTTAGCCTGTTATCACTCCAAGAAAATTTTAGGGTTGTAGTCTAAACATGCTTGGTAACTTAAGAATTTGATAACTAGATATACTTGGATCAATGGGATAACTCAATGGCTAATGAGAAGAACAACTTATCATGCATTCGAATAAGACAGTGCTTTTAGAAATCAATAATCAGACAGAGTAATTGGAATAAGGTATGAAGAATACTAGTCTAGATAACCAAATACAACAGTGTGTAGGGTCATACAAGATAATAAGAATTCCTTTAATTCGAGTTCATGAGCTTAATCTTAGAAGCTGAGCTAAACTGAAATAAAGTACAGAATAATGAAGTGCATGAACAAATCTGACATTGACAACAAAAGAAGACTTTGATTCTATTATCAAGATAAGAGTCTTAGTACAATAGAAAAATGTATCCAGGATTGAACACCTAGTTCATTTCATATCTTCAGATTTATATCTTTACAATAAAAGTCCAGATCCTAGAAGAATGGATCAGATATGCTAAAGATAGAAAGTCAAAACAGTTTTACAAAAAGAGAGGAAGAGATCCTCAAAATGAGGTCAATTCCTCATTCTATGGTCTTCAGATCATGTAGAACCTCTATGTTGTGCAGATAAGCCTTCCAAGGCTTTTTGATATCTCTTGAGGAATATGAAATTCGAATTTGCCAAGTTTTGGAAATAAACCCTAATTCATTACCCCGAAAATAGGTGCCAAATCAACTTGAACACCTCCTCTAATTCCTCTGCATCAAAAGTGGATCTTAGATTGGACATTGTAATTCAATATCTATCTTTAGAAAGAGTTTTCAAGAGATTTGGCTAAATAAAACTTCGATCTGGGCAAAAATACTCTTTCTTTGGCCATCTTAGGTTTCACCAGCTATTTTCGCCTTGACATTTGCTAGTTAGCTGGCGAAAGCTCTACTTTTCATCAGCTAACTGGTTATATTTCCGCCTTCTGTGTTGGCAAAAGCTTTGTTTTGGTCAAAACAAAATCTTCGAAATGGGTATACTCTGTCTCCATGGATGCCATCTGTTCTTTTAAAATTTGAACCGAATTCTTTTATTTTCTTCTTCAATTCGCTCTATATCTTCCTTTGGCAACAAAAATTATTAATGAGCCAATGTACTCTTTCTTTCCAAATCTATAATAGCAAGCACTGCTTTGACAGTAATTTAACTCTAAGTTTAGTTCTTACCTGTTTCTTCATCATCATAATTTTGAATGAGTGTCAATTTGTTAGGGTCCTGCTGCTCTGCAGGTGTAGTTGGTGATTGGGAACCATCGCCTGGAACAACTGCAGCAATCCAGGTGACATATATAGATCCAACTTCCACCTTACTATTGTACCTTCTATATGGCCTTTTTTGCACATTCCTTACAACCATTGAGCATTCTGGAAAAATGCAGATGAATTGCCACAGACACGCTGATCTTGATAATAAGGAAAATTCTCATCTTCTATTAGATTATAACATATAGGGATGAGGTATACAGGATCAACCCTCTTTATCTTAAATTTTTCATTGTCATCAAACAAGACTGTTATATTTGGACCACATCAGCAACCCTTCCAATGCTGAAATCGAGTGCTAATTTAGGAGAACTGAGGTGAAGGCGGAGTTTGTTGTTGCTTGCTCCCTGTTGCTGAAACCATCATACAAAATGCTTCTCCAAGCATATTATATTCACTTCATAGAAGACGTCTTTGTCCCTCAATCAATAGCATTTGAAAATCAATCTCTAAATATAGCAAACCTCCGAGTTAAAATCATAGATTTCTCGACTTTGATATGAATTTGAAGAACAAATACAGAATGACAGCAGTTTCCCATGAACGTTGAACTGACCCGGATGAGATGCCATAACTCGCTCGAACATTTTTAAGGTAAGTAAAATGACAGAAAAACTGACTGTGCAACCAGTCTTTTAGATCAAGAAGCAACAACGTCATTTAAGTTCTCACCCGTCCTCCTCATCTATAAATTTGAAAACATATGGCATATCCACTTGATGATACCTTTAAATCTGCAAATAATTTACCTGGGCATCTTTTGAAATGATCCTCCATTGAATATAGTCTAGTTCCTTCCTATTTCCGGGATATATGGTTGTATGTTCGCAAATCTATCAACTTTAATGTAGTTGGTGTGATCTACACTATGTACTTGAAGAACGAAAAATCCTGAGAGCAGATCCAGCTATTCAGGAGTAATAACGTTTTAACTAGATCTGGTAGTCGGCCTTTAAAACCCCATATCTACCATACCTGCAGAATAGTAATATTTGGCACATTCACTTGTGCATAAAGATTCCAACCATGTTGATCAAAACTTTCCCTTTGAAAGCTGTAATTTCAGCCTGGGCACCTGGCAGAGAGTTTGAAGAATAAACTTATCGATGAGATAAATGGACTATAGAACTAGGTGTTTGAACTTGGTTGTCGACTTGGCATGTTGATACTCTCACTATTTTCAAAACTGACACCTTCTCGTATTTTTGCCGAACTTTGCATGATATACTTACAAAATTTGATCCCCGACACCTGTTTATGAGGTAGATAGGATAAGAGCTCGGCACTGAGTACTGGGTTTATGTGTTGAATGCGCTTGACATTTGGACTCAAAATTTGGCTTGACTCATTGCTTGGTGCGCTAGGCTTGATGGCTTGATTTAAGATAGACTAGGCTCACCTAGGCACACACCACTATTGCTTTTGGGGAATTTTTTGAAATAAAAATATGGATTTTATTAAATTATAAAAGACATAAAAGTTATGAAATGACTTTTATTTGTGTTTTTGATACTTGCAAGTTAAAGACAGACTGAAAAATCAATCTTGGGCAGTAGAGATCTATGGGAGCTTATCAAGGCTTAACTGGGAGTTGAGGGGTTGTGGCAACAAGCAGGAAAACTTGAGATGGGAAAATCTATCAAAAAATGAATGAAACGCTCAAAATTTAATAGTACATTTTAAGTGCTAACATATGGCTCCAACTGGGATGAAGACTTCCTGGTGAGGTTTCCAAGAAGCTAGTAGTTCCAGTCGCCTTTAGCATTGGGCATGGAGTCATTTGGTCTTTACCATTGGGTATGGAGTCATCTGGCCTGTGCAACTGTTCTTCATCAAACCTGCAGCCTGCCTGTAGCTGCCTGTAGCCTGTGCTACTTATTTATGAAAGCAACAATTGAAAAGATCTAGCTACTCGTATGGCAAGATTATTCTTTTTCCTACTCCTACACTAATCAGTAGAGGCAGATTGATCAAGTAAAATCGGATTTCCAATGCAGCCATATCAAAAATTGATTTATTGCTAACATCCTTGATCTTGACCTGAGCAATAAAGGAAATCATAGCATACAATAATGTAATTTGAAAATATGATAGAGCCCACTTTCATATGAAAAAAGTATTTGGACATTTAGGCTTCTTATAAAATCCAAAAGATTAGGACTAGGGTCTTCAAAATCATAAAAGAATACCTCTTTGAGTTGTTGGTCCAACTGACTGTGTTGCAGCCGCTGATTTCCATCACTGGTCTTAATGTTGAATGTAAACTGTTCTTCGTCTGTCGAAGGAGAATGCAAACTCAACTGCTGATCTGAACTTTTCAGCACACTATCTCCCTCTTTGTATCTACTGCAATTCCACTTTGTCTGTAGAACTAAAAACTGAGGGTTGCCTTCATCATCTACTACAGATTCAATAATTTCACTTGTTGATTTGTCAATATGCTCATAACCTTTCAAGTCTTCAAAGGGGATAATTTGATTTTCATGACAACCTAAAATAGTAGATGTATTTGATACAATGACAAAAGCATCACTAAGGTTATCACAGTGTGGATCATTGATCTCTTGATCATAATGAAGAGTATCTTCTGCTGTAACAAAGTCTTCATGAATGTTGGGATCTTTATACAACAAATTGAACTCATGACAACATTCAGGAAATAGAAAGTCGGCTGAAAATATGCCTTTACAAAACACATGGAAGGCATCATGAAAATTAGATAAAGAGCTGATACTAGCAATAGACAGAGATCGGTACCAATCACGAGCAATCCCTTCTAGTGAAAAAAAGAATAGCCGGATCTAAACATCCTCATGCACTACTTGCAATCGATGCATGTAATCATGAAAGTCCAGCAAATGTTCAGCTGGCACTTCCCACTCTTCTCCTCAAACTCTCGGAAGACTGTTCTCTCGTTCATCTCTAGTAGGTACTAGATTAGGAAAACCAAAAATACTTGAAAAATCATAGAATGCATACCTCTTTGTTAAGATCTGATTCATTTATATACCAATGGAGTCGCCAACAGACCCGTCCTTCATGGAGTCGCCACTGAATTCGACCTTCATGGAGTCGCCGGATAGATGATTACAACCAATGTAATGTCTAGTCCTTGTCTATCATCAAGGAGTAGATCTAATATCATTTCCCAGGGAAGCTGAGCTTTAATCTCCTCTCCCCGACAACGACGCCAATTTGTTATCACTCCAAGAAATTCTTTAGGGTTGTAGACTAAAGATGCTTGGTAACTTAAGAATTTGATAATTATATATACTTGGATCAATGGGATAACTCAATGGCTAATGAGAAGAACAACTTATCATGCATTCGAATAAGACAGTTCTTTTAGAAATCAATAATCAGACAGAGTAATTGGAATAAGGTATGAAGAATACTAGTCTAGATAACCAAGTACAATAGTGTGTAGGGTCATACAAGATAGTAAGAATTCCTTCAACTTGAGTTCACGAGCTTAATAAGAAGATAAAAGTTCTTAGAAGCTGAGCTAAACTGAAATAAAGTACAGAATAATGAAGTGCATGAACAAATTTGACATTGAAAGCAAAAGAAGACTATGATTCTATTATCAAGATAAGAGTCTTAGTACAATAGCAAAATGTATTCAGGATTGAACACCTAGTTCATTTCATATCTTCAGCTTTATAGCTTTACAATAAAATTCTAGATCCTAGAAGAATGGATCAGATATGCTAAAGATAGAAAGTCAAAACAATTTTACAAAAAGAGAGGAAGAGATCCTCAAAATGAGGTCAATTCCTTATTCTATGGTCTTCAGATCATGTAGAACCTCTATGTTGTGCAGATAAGCCTTCCAAGGCTGTTTGATATCTCTTGAGGAAGATGAAATTCGAATTTTCCAAGTTTTGGAAATAAACCCTAATTCATTGCCCCCAAAATAGGTGCTAAATCAACTTGAACACCTCCTCTAACTCCTTTGCATCAAAAGTAGATCTTAGATTGGACATTATAATTCAATATCTATCTTTAGAAAGAGTTTTTAAGAGATTTGGCTGAGTAAAACTTCGATCTGGGAAAAAATACTCTTTCTCTGGCCATCTCAGGTTTCACCAGCTATTTCGCCTTGAAATTTGCTAGTTAGCTGGTGAAAGCTCTACTTTTCATCAGCTAACTAGTTATAATTTCGCCTTTTGTGATGGTGAAAGCTCTGTTTTGGTCAAAACAAAATCTTCAAAATGGGTATACTCTGCCTCCATGGCTGCCATCTGTTGTTTTAAAATTTGAACCAAATTCTTTTATTTTCTTCTTCAATTCGCTCTATATCTTCCTTTGGCAATTTTTTTTATTAATGAGCCAATGTACTCTTTCTTTCCAAATCTGTAACAACAAGCACTGCTTTGACAGTAATTTAACTCTAAGTTTTGTTCTTACTTGTTTCTTCATCATCATAATTTTGAATGCTTAATCAAGAGTGTCCATTCTGGAGTATTTCTCAACTGTATATTTTGTTTCTTTTCAAATATTTTCCTTTCTGCTAGCAATACACTCTCTGTCTTCAGACAGCTGTTCGAGGATTAGATGTGTCATGGAAAACTGAATGTTTCCTTTTGACAACTGGAGGTCTTTAATAACTACAACAAGTCTTTTTAAAACTGATAGATAAAATAAAAAATTCCATCTGGGCAGATATGACATCCTTTTGATAAAAAGGATTATGTGCCATCTTCCCAAACCACATCTACCTTAGTCTTTGTCTTCAGTACAAAGAGTGTCTGTTCACTAAAATCCTCCATGCATCCTTGTTGATCACATTTCACAAGGTTTCTACAGATTTTATCGTGACTTAAAGCATCATTATTGGTGCTTATAGAATTTGATTTCAATCTGTCATTCTCTTTAACTGTTTTTTGCCTCTCCATCTGATACAATGTCCTCCATGTTAATAGTTACTGATGTGGAAAATTTTTGCATAGGTGGGAAGCAAACACCAGTCACCAATTTGCCAATTTGCATGAGAGAAACAAGACAAGAGTGTCAATTTCTTAGGGTCATGCTTCTCTGTAGGTGTAGTTGGTAATTGGGAACCACCGCCTGGAACAGTTGTAGCAATCCAGGTGACATATATAGATCCAACTTCCACCTTACTATTGTACCTTCTATATGGCCTGTTTTGTGTGTTCCTTACAACCATTGTGCATTCTAGAAAAATGCAGATGAATTGCCATGGACATGCTGATCTTAATAATAAGGAAAATTCTCATCTTCTATTAGATTATAACATATAGGGATGAGGTATCCAGGATCAACGCTCTTTATCTTGCATTTTGCATTGTCATCAAACATGACTGTTACATTTTGAACCACATCAACAACCCTTCCAACGCTGAAATCGAGTGCTAATTTAGGAGAACTGAGGTGAAGGCGGAGTTTGTTGTTGCTCGCTCCCTGCTGTTGAAACCATCATACGAAATGATTCTCCAAGCATATTATATTCACTTCATAGAAGACGTCTTTGACCCTCAATCAATAGCATTTGAAAATCAATCTATAAATATAGCAAACCTCTGAGTTAAAATAACAGATTTCTCAACTCTTATATGAATTTGAAGAACAAATAAGGAATGGCAGTAGTTTCCCATGAACGCTGAATTGACCCGGATGAGATGCCATAACTTGCTCGAGCACTTTTAAGGTAAGTAAAATGACAGAAAAACTGACTGTGTAACCAGTCTTTTAGCGCAGAAAGCAACAATGCTATTTGAGTTCTCACCCTTCCTCCTCATCTGCAAATTTGAAAACGTATGGCATATAAACTTGATGATACCTTTAAATCTACAAATAATTTACCTGGGCGTTCTTTGAAATGCTCCTCCATTGAATATAGTCTATTTCCTTCATATTTCCGGGATATATGGTTGTATGTTCGCAAATCTATCAACTTTAATGTAGTTGGTGTGATCTACACTATGTACTTGAAGAACAAAAAATCCTTAGAGCAGATCCAGTTATTCAGGAGTAATAACATTTTAACTAGATCTGGTAGTTGGCCTTTAAAACCCCATATCTACCATACCTGCAGAGCAGTAATATTTGGCACATTCACCTGCCCATAAAGATTCCAACCATGTTGAACTGAACTTTCCCTTTGACAACTGTAATTTCAGCTTGGGCACCTGGCAGAGAGTTTGAAGAATAAACTTATCAATGAGATAAATGGACTATAGAACTAGGTGTTTGAACTTGTCTGTCGACTTGACATGTTGATACTCGCACTATTTGCAAACTAACACCTTCTCGTGTTTTTGCCGAACTTTTCATGATATACTTACAAAATTTGATCTCCGACACCTGTTGATGAGGTAGATAGGATAAGAGCTCGGCGCTGAGTACTGGGTATATGTGTTGAATGCACTTGACATTCGGACTCAAAATTTGGCTCTACTCATTGCTTGGTGCGCTAGGCTTGATGGCTTGATTTAAGATAGACTAGGATCACCTAGGCACACACCACTATTGCTTTTGGGGAATTTTTTGAAATAAAAATATGGATTTTATTAAATTATAAAAGACATAAAAGTTATGAAATGAATTTTATTTGTGTTTTTGATACTTGCAAGTTAAAGACAATTTGACAAAGCAATATTGAGCAGTGGAGAGGTATGGGAGCTTATCAAGGCTTAACTGGGAGTTGATGGGTTGTGGAAACAAGCAGGAAAACTTGAGATGGACAAATCTAGCACAAAATGAATGAAACGCTCAAAATTTAATAGTACATTTTGAGTGCTAACATCTGGCTCCAATTGGGATGAAGACCTCCCGGTGAGGTTTCCTAGAACCTCGTAGTTCCAGTCACCTTTAGCATTGGGCATAGAGTCATCCGGTCTTTACCATTGGGTATGGAGTCATCTGGCTTGTGCAACTGTTCTTCAACAAACCTGCAGCCTGCCTGTAGTTGCATGTAGCCTGCCTATAGCCTGCCCTGCTTATTTATGAACTCAACAACTGAAAAGATCTAGTTGCTTGTATGACGAGCTTATTATTTTGCCTACTCCCACACTAATCAGTAGAGGCAGATTGATCAAATAAAATCGGATTTCCAATGCAGCCATATCAGAAGATAGTTGTTGTAGGAGATTACTGGGATGAGAAAACTAGCCAGGAAATACATAGCATGTTGTGGGAGTATGAGGACTTATTCCCAAAGTCATTTTCAGAGCTAAAAGGGATAAAATGAGCAACGGGAGAGATGAAGATTGAAATAAAACTAGGATCAAAACCTGTAAGGTATATACCATACTGTCTTAACCCCAGGGTGAAAGAGAAGGTTAAGAGGGAAATAGACAAGATGCTTGAGGCTGAACTGATCTTTCCAGTCGAAGAAGCAGAGTGGGTTAGACCCATATTTATCTAGAGAAATAAAGGTAGATAGGACATTAGGGTATGTGTAGACTACAAGAGCCTTAACTCTACCTGTGTGCATGACCCTTTTCCCACACCTTTTACTAATGAGGTGCTATAACAAGTTGCAGGGAAAGAGTCTTACTCATTTACAGATGGATTTTTGGGGTATCACCAAGTAAGAATTATCGAGGAAGACAAAAGGAAGGTCACCTTCATAACATAATGGGAGTCATTTGCATATAATGTGACACCTTTCGGTCTAAAGAACGCATCTGCATATTTTTCCCAGATTATGATAACATCCTTCCGAGAATTCATTCACAAATTTATTGAAGTTTATATGGATGACTGGACAATGTACAGTCTATTGAAAGAACATGTTGTGCTACTATGGATGATGTTTGATCGATGTAGGGAGATGCAGATATCTTTAAACTTGAGTAAGTGTATCTTTTGTGTGCCACATGAAAACCCGTTAGGCCACATAGTATGTCGGGAAGGAGTGTTGGTAGACCCATCCAAGGTTGCGGTAATTTTGAATATGCCACCTCCTACGAGTGCTAATAAGTTGCGCTCAACGCTGGGGAACACAGGGTACTATCAAAAATTCATTAGAAGGTATGCGACTATTACTGCACCCCTTGAAAATCTACTGAAGAAGTCTTAATTGTTCCAGTGGACACCAGAGTGTGATTGAGCATTTGACATCCTGAAGGAAAATCTCAACACAACACCTATTTTGATATTTCCAAATTGGGAAAAGGAATTTCATATACATTTAGATGCATGAGGTATTGCCCTAGGAGCCATACTGGTGCAACCAAGAGATGGAAATACAAATCATCCCATCTATTTTGCTAGCAGGAAGCTATTGCAAGATGAACAAAACTATACAACTACAGAAAGGGAGGGTTTGGCTATGATTTATTCCCTATAGAAGTTTAGACATTACTTGTTAGGTTCTCACTTTAAAGTTTTTACTGATCATTCTGAGTTAAAATATCTAGTTAACAAGCTAGTCTTGGAAGGAAGAATTTGTCGATGGTTTTTGTTGTTTCAAGAATTTTCATTTGAGGTGATCATCAAAATTGGAAGATGCAACGTTGGTCCCGATCACTTTTCATATTGGAGTCAGAGGAGAGTGGTGGAGGAATTGATGATCAACTCCTATATGAAGACTTGTTCTGAGTTGAGGCAGTGCCAAAATACCTGGAAGACATAGTGTTATCACTGAAATTTCGTCTGCAAATGGTTACAAGAATCCATCATCGTCAAACAGTTACGAGGTCACCCATGGACCAAAATTACCACAAAATCATTTCCAAAAGGTCCAAAACTATACAACCAGTGATAAAATTAAGGTGCGTTATGACTACACAGGGTGCGCACACACATGTGCAATCCAGAAACACAGAAAAAGTGCACATGCACACAATGCACGACTGTGGTCACTAAATTCCATGCACATCTGAGAAAGATGCATTTATGAGATTGGTTGGCCTCCCACCCACTTCTGGTTCAGCTTCCAAGTTGATTTGACACCCAAATCTCAGCTGAATCCAACTGGGTGGCTGGTCAAAGACCTAAAAATGCCCTAAATAGCCTCTTTTCACACTACAAGTTGGTTGCACAATGCCTCAAAGAGGTGCTATAAAACAAGGCCATGGGTGCACTTCATTTTCAAGGAATTCATTAGCAAAGTTATGTTGCTGCTATTCTCTTGAGGAATCCGCTATTCTCATCAAGAGTATACTAGCATCATTACATTGGGCAAACCATCTCACCTCTTGAGTGGATTAGCTTGGGATTCTTTCACCATTTCATTCAAAGTTGTAAGAAGAGCTTAGTTATGGGGGTCCAAGAGCACTCCCTTGGAGGAAGAAGGGACCCATAAGCCTCTTTCTTCTTGGTGTTTTCTTTCATTAATATAATCCTTGCCATTGGTGACATGAGTCTTATTGTTTTTTTGTTCTTATGTCCTTATGCTCAATAGTTTAGTTTTTCTTTCATTTCCTAGTTTAATTCTTAGTTTGTTCTTTTATATTTCTTTCTTCTTCATATAACAGGATTAGTCAAAACACATAGGCACTTAGGGGGTTTAAAATCATTATTTTCTCTTTTGCTTTCAGTTTTCCACATGGATGGCTTGTTTTGACTAAAAGTATAAGTTGGAATCATTTGTAATCACATAAAACTTTCATTGGGACTAGAAGTTGGATAACAATCGCTTAGTATGCTCTTCTCTCACGCTTCCAAGCGACCTTGAGAATCAGAAAAAGATCGTAGGAAAATTTCATCTCCCTTAAAAAGAATAAAACCTTTAGGAGAGGACAACAACCCTCCTCGAGACTCCTCTTAGTTTAGTTTTCAAACACATCTCAAGATTGTAACGGTCCCATACATGCCCACATGCTACAAAGATAGGATAGTGTTGAAATTTACTTTCTTATATTAAATCACTAGGGAATTTTAAAGGTTTTGTAATGGGCCCATACATGCCCACATGATCACAATCTAGGATAGTTTCAAAGCTTTTCTTAGATTAAATCACAATAGGGAGTTAAAGGAATAATAAAGGACCCACATGTCCACATGCTAGTTTCCTAGGGACTTTTGAATTACACAAGGTTGTACCAAAGGCATTTAGTTAATTAGGTAATCAACACTTGTAAGGACCAAGTGAAGTCCACATGCAGCAACGTGACACCTAATTCATTACAACATTGGCATACTTTCACTCATTCACACAAAAGTAACTTATCACTCACATAGTTTTCTTCTCGAAATGTGGAGGTCAAAGTAAGTTTCCTCCAAAGGGATTCTGAAACACCCCACCCTTTTCTTGACGAAACTATCCACTCCCATTTAATTTCAACGAGGTT